>VIAB01038278.1:12055-24424 GCA_009801035.1 Oophaga pumilio
TCTTTATTCTCATTTGCACAAGGAAAGACTAGAAGCAATTGGATTAAATTGAATGGGAGGAGACACAGATTAGATACTAGAAATAACTTTTTGACAGTTAGGGTGATCAATGAGTGGAACAGGCTGCCATGAGAGGGGGTGAGTTCTTCTTCAATAGAAGTCTTCAAACAGAGGCTATACAGACATCTGTCTGGGATGATTTAGTGAATCCTACTTTGAGCAGGGGGTTGGACCAGATGGCCCAGGAAGTCCCTACCAACTACCATTCTATGATTCCCAATATAAAGTTCAAGCCTCAGTAAGGTACCATGCATAGTTAAATGGTATGTAGGAGCATCCCATATCAATTCCCGATGTGTTTCCCCTCCCCCAGGAACTTGCTAGGTGTTCATCAGGGGATCAGCTGACCACATCAAAATAAGGTCAGAAGAGATATGGAAGCAACCCAGGATCTCAGCTGGAGAAAAGCTAGCGAGTCCACTGGTCGCAACGTACCAATAGTTGGCATCCTAAGAGGAGGTTGTTACATACAACCGGCAGTGGAGTTGGGGGTCCATAGAAGAGTTTGGGACCTGTCATCACATCTCGTTCAACCAGCGGGCAGTAGAGATGAAACACTTGCCTTGAAGGGTGCAAGAGCTGAAGGATGAATCGAAGGTTACGTCCCTCAAAATGGAGAGTCAACATCGCTGGTATGCGATGGATGTGATCCGAGAAGGAAGGGAGCAGGATGAACCTTTCTTGAGAAATGAATGGGCCTGGAAGAGGCATCTCAAGGCAGCTTGAGACAGAGCTACCACCCTCAACAGATTGTACTGTCCATGGGTTCCCCATCTCCTATGAGGGAGCAGGCGATGGTGCAGGTGACGGGGGGGCTGTCGCCCATTTATATATGTCGGGGGCTCCGACACTACCTGAAGCTAGGTCACTTATAGCCCAGGAACAATGGCGAGTGGCTCCAAGCAGCTCCTACTACCCAGACCGCATGTACAAAAAAAAGTCTTGCATGCATGTTGTTTTTTCTAAAAGTGCCACCATAAGACAGTGTTACTGTTGTAATATGTTTGGTGCAACAACTCCATTCCTGTCTATGAGTGTTTATTTGCTAGATTTGTATGTTGTTTATAAAGTAAAAAAAAACTCACAGAGGCTCACACAGGAAGAGCATGTGACTGTATTTCCTGTTTTCCTGTGTCTGTGTATGAGAGAAGCAGCCTGCTGTAGATACTGCACAGATAGAGACACAGAAATGATTTATTCCTGAATAAAGAAGCTCTGTTGTCACGTGCTTGGAGAGTATCCTGAATAATCTTCTGCCAACAGTTACACATAGGAGGCCCACATGCATTCAAGCCCTGTGTTGCAGCCCCTCACCATTGAATCCCTTGATAAACCCCTGACTCTTTCTTTGAGGGGAGGAAACGCATCAGCATGCAGTGTTCGTTACAAAATGATAACTGACACCATCTCTCTGATGGGTTTACTATATACCACTATGAATATATCTGCTTATTATTGACATTATGAGCCTGTGTTCTGGGTGCTTAAATGTGTCTTGCCTGCATGTAAGAGTGATGTGGCCCTATTTTGCAGGTGATATCATACTGTTGTACTCCATATACCTATGCTACTGCAGTGTATGTCCTAGTACAGAGTCTTTGGCTGTCACACATACAGGTTATTATACCCAAGCTCCACAGGACTCCATCTTGTTAAAGTGACAGTACCTCCTTTGGGGGGATTGTCTGCACTGCTAGCTTCATTGCAGTATTTGTGGAGATTGTCTGATCTGAACATGCATGATTTGCAAGCGAGTACCAATACATCTGTTTAGGCCTATTCATATTTATATTCACTTGGATTGGCCCACAAGTAATACAGCTACTCGTAAGGTAGCTAGAAGGAATACAGAGAGCGTATAGGGTCTTATCCGAGATAAAAGGAATATTCGTGAGAGATAATCAAATTCACTCACCTATTATGGTTGTGTGAGACATAACCACTGCACTTAGCATTGGTGGCTGCTGCAAGCCCCGATGTGATGATCCTTTGCTAGGTGAAGAGAATGGGGCATCAGACTGCGCTGCTTGCCTGTCAGGATAATGTACCAGAGGAGTCCAAGTAGATGTAATAGAGAATAGACTTTATTTCTACGCGTTTCGTGGTAATCACACCACTTCCTCAGGACAGTCTATACACATGCACATATAGGGTCTGTTATTTAAAGCAAAGAAAGGCACATGAAGACGCCTCCTTTCAAAAAAATGCCACACCCAGTGAGCGAGGAATCACCAAATCCCAATCTGGTGCCCCGACCTCCCAATGGCAAATAGGGGGGAAATTCATTCACAAAAGGAGGTTCACTAATAGCAATTTTAAGAGAACTGGGTCCCCCATAGGTAATTGCCCCCCAAGAAACTCCTTCCCATCCAAAAAGGTCATACACCTACTTCCAGTCCATGGACAAACATGCTCCACAAAAAGAAACTGACAATATTGAGAGAAGGATTGATTGGTCACCACTGAATCACCTGTAATTAATGAGAACACACCCAAAGGGGATGAAGCAAACACAAACAAACCAAAGGCAGTTACAATCCCCACTGGGTCAGAACAGATATCAGAGATCAATTCAATCCACATTGGGGATTGCAAACATGATAAAAATAGAACAAAAGAAAAAACCCTGTTTGACACTCAGATCAATTTGAGGGCCATCATTGAGCAGATAGAAAAAATCAAAAAAGGAAACTGGCCAGGTCCACAAAAATTTTGTCTGACAATGCAATAACTGATCAGACAAAAACTTCAACTGATAAAGGGAACAACGATCAGGTGGAGATCAATCTGCTTGATTTTAGTATACATGAGACAGAAGAGGGAGCATACTCTAAAATGAAATAGAAACAGATGGGAATAAAATTGTAATTGACAATACTGATGGGGGAAGCTCTCTGGTGCCGTAGAAATAAAGTCTATTCTCTATTACATCTACTTGGACTCCTCTGGTAGATTATCCTGACAAGGCGAGCAGAGTAATCTAATGCACCATTCTCTTCACCTACCAAAGAAAAAGCTACTCGTAAGGGGCATATTCTTATAAATTTCTACGAGAAAGTGTGCACTTTTTGAATAACGTATGTACAACTTTGGCACCCATTGATTATACTATCACCATATTGTCAGGTTCATAATTATTAAGCACTTAAGCACTTTATGGGTGTTGGTGATGGCTTGGTGAGGGACCCCCTTTAGGGTCACAGACAGGTTCAGTCTATGTGGAGCAGGAGCGCCAATTCATTTTCCCATAAGGTGCCAACCTCCACTGCCAGTATTAACTTTCCGTTCCCTAGATATCTTCTTTTTGACAAATTTTAACTACACCTTGACCATTGTGTACCTATGTCTGATCCGCTCACCAATATGTTTTTACATACTTGTGCTTTTCTAGATTAATATGTAGGATAACAAGCAGGAACACGGGATGCAGTGACTAGCAGGAGGCAGAGCAAGAGTTAACGGGTTTCTTTTATAAAGAATATTATAACAGTAAATACTCCACGCAGGGAGAGGATGGACCAGATGACCCAGGAGGTCCCTTCCAACTCTACCATTCTATGATTCTATGATTAAGAGAGTATATAAGTGAACAAAGAATATGCAATTATGTCACGGTAATGGAAGTGCAAATAACGGGTTAACTTATCAGTCTGTGATTCCCTGATGAAGGAGGCTGGAAAATCCCTCGATGACACTGCAGGTAATGGGAGAAGTCTCTGAATTGGTCCTGAAGAAATGTGAGGCACGGTCTCTTTACGGTTGCGACGTATCCTGGCCTTCTCAGACGTAGTCCTTTGGTCCTGGAATGGTGAACTCTATGAAGGAATGCGTGGGGCACCATGAAAGGTAAACAAAGTCTCGGAGTGGAGGCTGCGGTCATGACACCTGAATCAACGTGCACAGTATGGTGAATCCTATGTATTGCGCTGGCCAAAGTCAGTGGTACGGACCGGTCAGACTTGCTGAAGTCAGAAGCAAAAGGAGTCACAGTCTCTGGTGGTACATGGACTATATGCAGGGGGGATGAACAGTGCAGGCCTGCTGGCGTCGGTCTGTGGGGAGGGAGTCAACATTCGCCTGTCACACGCTGTCTTCCTGCCAAAGGCCCAGTTCTGGCGTACTCAGCCCCTTTTATGTCCAACCCGCCCCCACACAGTCAGGTGCAAAGGTGCATTCCAGTCAGAAAGTCTTTCCCCCGGCAACAATAGTGACAGCCCCGATAGTTCCGGCCCCAAAACGAGAGAAATATCACTAGCCTGGTCTATCTCCTTACAAATACATAATTAAAAACTACCGTATATACTTGTGTATAAGCCGAGTTTTTCAGTACATTTTTTTGTGCTGAAAACGCCCCCTCTTGGCTTATACACGAGCCATTGTACTAGAAAGCCTGCGGGGGAGGGGGCTTCCAGAAGACATCAATATTCAATCTCCGTCGCTGTTTCTCCATCCCTGCATCTCTGTCCCAGCTTCTTCCTGTGTTCAGCAGTCACGTGGTACTGCTCAATAAGGTAATGAATATGCACGCGTCTCCACTCCCATAGGTGTGGAGCGCATATTCATTGCCTTAATGAGCGGGGCCACGTGATTGCTCAGCACAGGAAGTGCTGCTGGAAGCCGGCACCAACAAGATGCTATCAGGGCATGCTGGAGGAGGGTGAGTAGGATAACATAGTTAACCACTCCATATTGATTGGAGGCTGCTGTGTACTATTCTCCCCTGTTATCTGTCAGTCATCTCACACTGATTAGAGGCTGCTGTGTGCTATTCTCCCCTGTTATCAGCCACCTTATACCAATCAGAGACTGATATGAGCTATTCTACGTTGTTGTCAGCCATTCCACACAGATCAGAGACTGCTGTGTGCTATTCTCCCCTGTTATCCGCCACCTTATACCAATCAGAGGCTGCTGTATGCTACTCTCCCCTGTTAACAACCATTCCACACAGATCAGAGGCTGCTGTGTGCTATTCTCCCCTGTTATCAACCATTCCACACTGATCAGAGGCTGCTGTGTGCTATTCTCCCCTGTTATCAGCCACCCCATATTGATCAGAGGCTGCTGTGTGCTATTCTGATCAGAGGCTGCTGTGTGCTATTGTCCCCTGTTATCAGCCACGGCTGGCCAAGACTCTTCCATGCGGATAGGGCACAGGAAGTCCGTCGGTAGCCGACCCCACAACAACTGCGATTCGCCATGTGTGGTCCCAGAAGACCCATCGGGCTCACACACTCCCGGATATGCAGTTATTGCCATGAGGACAGAACAACAGTGCACTGTGATAAAGATCGGGCGAGGGGCTTCCATGCATACAAGGATGGGAGGGGGGAGCCTTGCATACCAGAATAGGGGATAATGAGCCATGCATACAAGGACAAGACAGGGAGTCATGCATACAAGGACAGGGATGAGGGGACAATGCATACCCGGCTTTTACTCGAGTCAATAAGCTTACCCAGTTTTCCGTAACAAAATTAGGTGCCTCGGCTTATACTCGGGTCGGCTTATATTCGAGTATATACTGTACTTTTTATGTCTGTTTTACTTTAGTTTTCACACCATTATATCAGACCTTTTATGTCCTTTAGGTTTTTTGCCTGCTACAGTTGTACAAATTTGGTTGTTCAAAAATTGCCATTAAGAATTTTTTTCCTATTATTTATTTTTTTACAACAAAGAAGAAAAAAGGTGGGACAGCTGTCATATATACTGTATATACTGTAGAACTTGGTTTGTGTGAAATTTCATTGGTTTGAACTAAAAAACAAAAATTGTCCTGCTACAGATGTATAAATTATGCCCCCCCACCTTGTACCAGCACATGTCCAGGAACATCACTCATGTCCTTCCCAACGCAGTTGCTGGGATGGTCCTCTTAACAACCAACACATGGACTGGCGCTTGTGGCCAGATACACTACATGTCTCTGACAGCACACCGGGTGAACATTGTGGAGGCTGGGGCCAAGTCCCACCCTGGCACAGCACATGTGCTACCGATGCCGAGGATTGCTGGCCCTACTTCTAGCAGGGTTTCCTCCATTTCCTGCACCAGTTCCTGCACCCACTCCTGTTCATACTGCATCTCTGATGTGCTATCTCGCAGCACGTCGTCCACATCATCCGGAAGCTGGAAGCTCTGCATTACTGTCTCAGGAAAGTGGCAGCAGGCTCTGCCGAAGCTAATTTGTTTATTAGACAAACCGCACACTGCAACTCAACTGAGTTATTGAAAGGATTAACAGACCAGACAGATCTATGGATCTCACCGCTGAATCTACAATCAAGCGTAGTTGTGTGTGATAATGGGTGTAACCTAGTGGTGGCTGTGATGCTTGGCAAACTCACACATGTACCATGCTTGGCCAATGTGCCCAACTTGTTAGTTTAGTGGTTTCTGAAAACCTACCCAGATTTTCCAGAGCTTCTGGTCAAGGTACGCCGTGTCACAGACCATTTCCACAAGACATGATACAGCTGCCTCTGCACTGGCAGTGCAGCAGCAGCGCATGCAAGTGCCAGCTCACCGACTGGTGTGCGACATCACCTCTCACTGAAACTCCAAACTGCACATGCTGGCAAGGTTTTGTGAGCTACAGAGGACAGTTTTGGAATACCAGCTCCACCATGCCTGTCTGTATTCTGGTCAACCTCCATACATAACAACTGAAGATTAGGCATGGATGTCTGACATTTCTTGTGGTTTTCTAAGACTTTGAGAACTCCACAAATATGTTGAGCGGCAAAGACGTCATCATCAGCACAACGATCTCATTTCTGTACCTACAGTCGCTGCTGACAATTAAACATTAAGATTTGCATGCGGACCAGATGGAGACGGAGGAAGACATGATACAGGAAGATACTACCCAGCCCAGCCTCACTTCATTATACAGGGTGGGTCATTTATATGGATACACCTAAATAAAATGGGAATGGTTGGTGATATCAACTTCCTGTTTGTGGCACATTAGTACACTGTGTACAGAATTATTAGGCAACTTGTATTTGAGAGGATTCTTTTTATTATTGAACAACAACTATGTTCTCAATCAACCCAAAAGACTCATAAATATCAAAGCTTAATATTTTTGGTAGTTGGAGTGGGTTTTTTTTAGATTTGGCTTTCTTAGGAGGATATCTGTTTGTGCAGGTAACTATTACTGTGCAGAATTATTAGGCAACTTAATAAAAACCAAATATATACCCATTTCACTTGTTTATTTTCACCAGGTAAACCAATATAACAACACTTAATTTAGAAATAAACATTTCTGACATTCAAAAACAACAACAAAAAAATCAGTGACAAATATAGCCACCTTTCTTTATGATGATACTCAAAAGCCTTGGATCCATAGATTCTGTCAGTTGCTTGATCTGTTTACGATCAACATTGCGTGCAGCCGCCACCACAGCCTCCCAGACACTGTTCCGAGAGGTGTACTGTTTTTGCTTCCTGTAGATTTCACATTTTATGAGGGACCACAGGTTCTGTATGGGGTTCAGATCAGGTGAACAAGTGGGCCATGTCATTATTTTTTCTTCTTTAGATCTTTGCTGGCCAGCCACGCTGTGGAGTATTTGGATGCATGTGATGGAGCATTGTCCTGCATGAAAATCATGTTTTTCTTGAACGATACCAACTTCTTCCTGTACCACTGCTTGAAGAAGGTATCTTCCAGAAACTGGCAGTAGGTCTGGGAGTTGAGCTTCACTCCATCCTCAACCCGAAAAGGTCCCACAAGTTCATCTTTGATGATACCAGCCCATTCCAGTACCCCACGTCCACCTTGCTGGCGTCTGAGTCGGAGTGAAGCTCTCTGCCCTTAACTGATCCAGCCTCGCGCCCATCCATCTGGCCCATCAAGAGTCATTCTCATTTCATCAGTCCATAAAACCTTAGAAAAATCAGTCTTAAGATATTTATTGGCCTAGTCTTGACGTTTTATCTTATGTTTCTTGTTCAAAGGTGGTCGTTTTTCAGCCTTCCTTACCTTGGCCATGTCCCTGAGTATGGCTCACCTTGTGCTTTTTGATACTCCAGAAACGTTGCAGCTGTGAAATATGGCAAAACTGGTGGTAAATGGCATCTTGGCATCTTTACGCTTGATTTTCCTCAATTAATGGTCAGTTATTTTGCGCCTTTTTTTATCAACACGCTTCTTGCGACCCTGTTGGCTATTTGCCATGAAAAGTTTGATTGTTCGGTGATCAGGCTTCAAAAGTTTGGCAATTTCAAGACTGCTGCATCCCTCTACAAGACATCTCAAAATTTTTGACTTTTCAGAGTCCGTCAAATCTCTCTTCTGACCCATTTTGCCAAAGGAAAGGAAGTTGCCTAATAATTAAGCACACCTTACATAGGGTGTTGATGTCATTAGACCACACCCCTCATTACAGATATGCAAATCGCCTGATTTACATAATTCGCAGTTGGCTTTCAAGCATATACAGCTTGGAGTAGAACAACATGTATAAAAAGGATGATGTGATCAAAATACTAATTTGCCTAATAATTCTGCACACAGTGTATATGGGAGGGGAAAACTTTTCAAGATGGGTGGTGACCATGGTGGCAATTTTGGATCCAACTTTATTTTTCCAATGAGAAGAGGGTCATGTGACACATCAAACTTATTGAGAATTTCACAAGAAAAACAATGCTGTACTTGGTTTTAACATTTACATTTGAAGGAACAGGCACACTGCCATACAAGGATATAAACCAAAGGGGTGCAAAACCAGTAGTGAATAATATAGCAACACTGGAAAGAAAGGCACTACTGTAAAGTATGCACATCACAAAAAGGTCAAAATAAAGCAAACAGGTTTATTGGCACACAAGAGTAAAAATAAAACACCATTAAAAGCATAACACAATAGAACTAGCCACCCTTTGATTCAATCATAGTAAAAAGCTCAATGCACAAAACATGAGTAATACTCAATGATATATAACCCAAAACCTATTGGCTCATGAGGCTGAAACAACATGTGCGTCAATATCAATACCTCTGTATATGAGGAATAAAGACCCCAGTATCCCTGTAAAGTAATTGTATACAGGAGATGGCAGATAGATAGGGCAATCAAATAAGGGGAAGTGACTAATAATCAGCCAAATAACTGATGGTCAATAATTGATGACCATCAGTTATTTGGCTGATTATTGGTCCCTTCCCCTTATTTCATTGCCCTATCTATCTGCTATCTCCTGTATACAATTTCTTTACAGGGATACTGGGTTCCTTATACCTCATATCTCGTATCTTCACAGCATAGACAATTGCTTTCAGATACGAGATCTGCAGCATCTGAAATAACGGATACTAGAAACCAACATTTCTTCTGCGGTGTTGCTATCAGTGTGTCAAGAGTGGGAGAAAAGGGTTGCATTGACAATCCAACACAATGGGCAGCACTTTGAACACATTTTATAAGTGGTCTTAAACTTGTAAATAACTCATGAAAGAATAAAGGTACGTTAAAACCAAGCACACCATTGTTTTTCTTGTGAAATTCTCAATAAGTTTGATGTGTGATGTGACCCTCTTCCCATTGAAAAAAATAAAGTTGGATCCAAAATGGCCGCCATGGTCACCACCTATCTTGAAAAGCTTTCCCCTCCCATGTACTAATGTACCACAAACAGGAAGTTGATATCACCATCCACAGTGCCCCATACATTATAATGGCCCCACATAGTGCCACATACAGTATAATGGCTCCAAAAAGTGCTCTATACAGTATAATGGACCCCACATAGTGCTCCATACTGTATAATGGATCAACATAGGGCTCCATACAGCATGATGGCCCCACATATTGCTCATACAGCATAAAGGGCCCAATATAGTGCTCCATACCGTATAATGGCCCCAAATAGTGCTTCATACAGTATAATAGGCCCCACATTAACAAAAATAAATACTCACCTCTACCCCACTGCTCCGGTCTCTTCATGGTGTCTTCAGATCCACTGCACATGTTGGTACAATAGGCATGTTGTAATGACGTCGTCACGTCAGTCATCACGACTGCTGCGCTGAGACGTCAAACGCAGATAGAGAGGGAGTAATGGGTGAGGGATCATCAGCTGACGCTCTTTCCTCCATCATCATTGTTTTCAACTGTTTCTGCATCTAGAATAGAGCAGTCAGACATGATATTAATGCTATTTACCTGTAGATTAACCCTATATGTGCAGGTAAAAAGCATTTGGGAGCTGACAGGTTCCCTTTATTGTTGCCAGTTGAACGTAAGTGTTGCTGCCATCTATGGCTTGTGCTGATATTGACCGTAAAAGCTTATGGTAAGCAAATGGTTAAGTAACTGGAAGAGCACTACTCAGAAGGGATTTTCATTATGTCTCAATAGTGCATATGAAGCTAGGCATATGTAGAAAGATAAGACCAAGCGCCCCTGAATTAAACATGAAGCAGAGCTGGACCCTTCTGCCTTGCTCTACAGGCAGCTGTGCACCATCCTGTCCATAGGGAAAGCTTTGTGAGGAAAACAAATTCCACCTCTACTGCTGATAGAATTCCTTTGCATTTTCTGGCCATGATGACTTTGAAATGAGGATTTCTGGGTTTAGAAGAATCTGTTTGTTTGTTTTCTCATTACTTGCCCCACAAGGGAAAAGCCATTGACTCAACCTTGTTAATTAACTTGCTTAGCAGCTATTGAATATTATCCATCTACTTCATCTTTGAAAGGGGTTAAATTAACAAACTGACTCATCTTTTAAAGCTGTCAGATAGATTCAGCTTGAAGTGGACTGCAAGAAAAATCCAATTGCTTTGGAGTAATAAGAAAAGAAAGACTGGTTTATGTGCTCGCTCGAGGGACGACACTATAATATTTGAATCAGCTTTAGCTAATAAGAGTCAGAACCCAGAGTTATGGACAGCTCCTCGCACTGATGCCATCCATCAGTAACATGTCAAGTCCTCACCGTTCTCCGCAGCTAAGAAGAGCATAGCTCACTCCAGCTGTTACTGAACATCATTTCCTATGACTGTAGGCCTGATACACATCCAGCAACAGCTGGAGATATGGATGATGGTACTCATTTATTTATTGGCCCGACAGACTAAAGACATATTGCTTAAGGAAAATGGAGAAGTCCAAAATGCATGTTGAAAGTGGATGTTGATACATCCACAGGCTCAGACAGAGCTCCAAATTCCCTGCGTAGACACAGTTGAATGATACCACACTGGCCATCTGTAACCACAGAGGGAAGGAGCTTAGGCTTTTTTCTGTTTAGTATTTTATTTTTGAGATTGCAGTAGCTCTCCCTAATGGAGCTTCCTATCAGCACTTAAAAAGGACCATATCCCTGGAATCCTATGGTGGGTTAAAAAAAATAATTACAGGAGGAGTGGAAATAAAGTAAGAGCAAAATTTTGTCACTTTTGACTTGGTGAAATGTCCTCTTGAAGTGGACGCTGTTGCTGACAGTTGTTTGTTATGCATTGTATAACATGCATTGCTTTTGATATTGCCATTCTGTGTATGTTTCAGTTTTTCATTCAAGGTTATGTGGACATTGTACCTCTATTGTTATATGATGATTGTTATTGACTAACTTCAAATTGCATGAACTATCTCACACGCCTCAAGCAGAGAATCTGAAAAGTGCCATTACGGTGTCCCATTTTTGTCACTATTATTACCGTTTGTATAGTACATCCTGCAAGAGTTTGTGCATCCTAGAATTGAAACAGCCAAGCATTGCAGGGGCGGACATATCAATGGTGCAACCTGTGCGGCCGCAGAGGGGCCCAAGAGGTAAGGGGGCCCATTTCTACCTCCAAAGCAGGTGCAATTTGGCATTTTTAGGAGCTCTTGAGCTGCAAAGGCCCATATATTGTTCTTGCACAGGGGCCCTTTTCTGTCTGTGTCCGCCAGTGAAGCATTGTATTTTGTAAACTGTAACTGCCAAGAACTGTGCCCTTAGAATTAAAACTAAAAAGCTTCTGTCTCTTTCAAATAAAAAGTTTTGTTTCTTCATCAGCTTTGTATATTTCTGTGCCATTCCTCCAGGGTCGCCAGCAATGCCCCACATGCCATCAAATCTCCTGAATAGACACACCATCACAAAATAACATCCAGGCTACATAAAACAACTAGAGTAAGCTTATAGAGTAGTGTTCATCAATTTTGGTCCTCAAGAGCCACCAACAGGTCATGTTTTCAGGATTTCGTTAGTATTGGCCAGGTGATAATTACATCACTTGGACAGACAAGAATTTCATCACCTGTGCAATACTAAAGAAATCCTGAAAACATGATCTGT
>VIAB01038285.1:4473-15399 GCA_009801035.1 Oophaga pumilio
TGTATGTTATATGTATGTACTGTATGTTATGTGTTATATTTATGGACTGTATGTTATGTGTTGTATGTTATATATATGTTATGTGTTATATGTATGTTATATGTATGTACTGTATGTTATGTATTATATGTATTTTCTGAATGTTATGTGTTATATGTATGTTCTGTATGTTATGAGTTGTGTTATATGTATGTTTCGTGTTATATGTATGTTATGTGTTATATGTTGTATGTTCTGTATGTTGTGTATGTAATGTATGTTTTTTTTACATTCAACACATTAGCCGGATGATGGGACTACTACTGTCCCATCATTGGCTAATGTGTCACTCACTGACAGTGTAGCAGGCATAGCTGGATGGGACTTGTAGTCCCTTCGGACGATGCCTGCACACACACACACACACACACACACATAGCAAAGCCGGGCGGCACCGCTCAGCCAATGGCGGGGGATTTTAATCCCGCGACGCTCATTGGCTGAGCCGCCGGCCGGCTCTGCCAATGAGCGGCGCCGCTTTGGGGGGGATTTGAATTCCGTGCCGCTCATTGGCTGAGCCGGCGGGTGGCTCAGCCATTGAGCGGTGCCGGCGCGGCTTTGGCGGGGGATTTGAATGAAAAAAAGGCACCTGCAAGTGGCGAAACCCGGTCCTGACTTTGCCAAATTAGTCGCCGAACGTTTGGCCGACTGCATGCCACGGTCGGGCTTCGTTTCATGAAACCTGACTTTGGCGAAAATAGGCGACTTTTGAAATTTAACGACCTGTTTCGATCAACCCTACGAATAAGCCTTTGAAAAGACATCCTGGATGGCCACATGAAACCAAAGTTCCCATTATTATTCATTTGGTACTCCCATACAGTTTGCCCATGAAGTGAATGCAAGGCCTGCTCCAAATTTGGATACACCCCAATAACCCTTTGAACAGACATCCTGGATAGCCACATGAAACCAAAGTTCCCACTATTACTCATTTTGTACTCCCATACTCTTTGCCAATGCTTTGAAGTTCTGCCACGCCCCAAAGTAACATGCACCCCAATAACCCTTTGAAGAGACATCCTGGATGGCCACATGAAACCAAAGTTCCAATTATTACTCATTTGGTACTCCCATTCTGTTTGCCTATGCATTGAATGCAAGGTCTGCCCTGCCTCAAAGTTACATGCACCCCAATAACCCTTTGAACAGATGTACTGGATGGCCACATGAAACCAAAGTTCCCATTATTACTCATTTGGTACTCCCATACTGTTTGCCTATGCATTGACGTCCTGGATGGCCACATGAAACCGGGTAAGCTGTAGGATTTCCTGTATTCTAGTTAGTAGGGCCTGAGAGCCCGGACAAGGCAGGTGGACCCCATAACGTTAAGTGTGAAGCCCAGTTATCCAGGGCCTAAGGGCTGAAGGTCACAACCATAAGAGAATGCAGGGCAGCTTCAGCATGTGGCAGCTAATCACATGGGCTGATGCCCTTTTGTCTGGGGTGAAACGGACAGGGGAACTCCTGAAGATAGTTAGGCTGGCCAGAAGGAATGCTGCGGTACCAGAAGAGCCTATGCAACCCTGGGACATTCTGAAAGAAGTGATTAAAAGCACAGGGCAAGAAAAGAATGTACTGTGATGATCCCTGTGATGTAACTGTGTCTGAACTGGATGTACTGAGAATGGAAACAAGTAAAATTGTTTTTGTGAAGTTGGAACTGAACTCTGTCTCCTTTTGTTTGAAACCGTCAGAAAGCAGCCCTCGACAGCTCAGAAGGAACCCTGATGGAACCGAGAGCGAGAAGAAAGGTACAGATCAAAGGGGACATTGTGTATATGTGGCGGGAGACCAGGGCGTGGTTGAGCAACTGTTGTCAGCCAAGACTACAGCCCTGGCTCCTCCCACATACACGCAGCAGATTTGAGGCAAAGTGCGCTACGTAACACTGTCACTCACTGCAGCTGTGTTTTGTCTTTACACTAAATAGGGCAGAGTGGCTGCGGCACCTGTGATCCGGCATTTATACAGTCTGGATCACATGTTGCTGCCGCCAATCAAAACCATGCCAATACTTGGCATGGCTATGATGGCTCCAGTAGGGCCTGCAGCCTAAAAGCTTGTTGACTGGCTGCACTGCAGCCTTTAAAAAAACTTTATTAGGCATCCAAACCAGAACAGTAAAGCGGGCATCTGGTGAAAAATCCATGTTCGGGTTCAGTTCCGGACAGTGCGGATTCCGAACTTTACAGTTCGGCTTCTCTCATCACTATATACAATGCATTATACACAAATGTTTCCTAACTTTTTTTCCCGTAAAGCCCATGTTTGCTTTGGGTATTTCTGTTTTATTTTCAGTCCATAAAAGTAGCGTAATACTTTTTCCATCCATTTCAGCAATTTTAATGCCCCCTAGACCTCTTGGAGGGTCATTCAGAAAAGTTCCCATTGACTTCCATTATACTCAATACTCGAGACAAGCACTGGAGCAGTACGACCTGCTTGATAAGAGTAAAGTAATGAGTTTTGTCCAAACTGCATATAACACATAGGTAACAGGAAATGCTGTGGCACATAAAGTTAGTCATGTCTGCCAGAATCCGTCAAGAAACAGTCAAGAATTCTCAGTCCAAACAAGAAGGAGGACTTTCCATCTCCTACTCCCCTTCCCTCTCCTCCTCCAGTCCTAATATTTCCCTATTGTTCCCTGCCAATATTTTTTTTAAATTTACCAAAAAGTCTGTGCGGCAGATAATTTATGACTGCAGTACTGTGAACAGCCAGCTGATCTGTTAGAAAAATGATTTCTCATTAAATTTCTGCTGCCAAAATGCAGTGAGAGCTGCCTCAGAGCTCTCCAAAAGTAATGGTAGAAGGCCACCTGAGGGCTTTCCTAAATTAATTGTAGAGGGCCTGCTGAGGACCTTCCTAAATTAATGAGTGAGGGCCGGCTGCTGACCCTCCAAGTTTTAGGAGTGTAATTATAAGTTTTTTTGGAGCATTGGTCTCAACAACCAGAAATGAGTTTTGTCCAAACTGCATATAACACGTGGATAACTGGAAATGCAGCAGTACATAAAGTTAGCCATGTACAGTCATGGCCAAAAGTTTTGAGAATGACACAAATATTATATTTTCATATGATCTATTGCCCTCTGGTTTTTATGTGTGTTTGACAGATGTTTTTATCACAGACAGAAATATAATAATTGCAAACATATGAGTAACAAAAGCTTATATTGACAGTTAGAATGAGTAAATGCAGCAAGTCAATATTTGCAGTGTTGACTCTTCTTCTTCAGGACCTCTGCAATTCTCCCTGGCATGCTCTCAATCAACTTCTGGACCAAATCCTGACTGATAGCAGTCCATTCTTGCACAATCAATGCTTTCATTTTGTCAGAATTTTTAGGTTTTTGTTTGTCCACCCGTCTCTTGATGATTGACCACAAGTTCTCAATGGGATTAAGATCTGGGGAGTTTCCAGGCCATGGACACAAAATCTCTATGTTTTGTTCCCTGAGCCATTTAGTTATCACCTTTGCTTTATGGCAAGGTGCTCCATCATGCTGGAAAAGGCATTGTTGATCGCCAAACTGCTCTTGGAGGGTCGGGAGAAGTTGCTTTTGGAGGACATTCTGGTAACATTCTTTATTCATGGCTGTGCTTTTAGGCAAGACTGTGAGAGAGCCGATTCCCTTGGCTGAGAAGCAACCCCGCACATGAATGGTTTCAGGATGCTTAACAGTTGGCATGAGACAAGACTGGTGGTAGCGCTCACCTTGTCTTCTCCGAATGAGGCATTTTTCTGATGTCCCAAACAATCGAAAAGGGGATTCATCAGAGAAAATAACTTTACCCCAGTCCTCAGCAGTCCACTGCCTGTACCTTGTGCAGAATATCAGTCTGTCCATGATGTTTTTTTTCTGGAGAGAAGTGGCTTCTTTGCTGCCCTCCTTGAGACCAGGCCTTGCTCCAAAAGTCTCCGCCTCAAAGTGCGTGCAGATGCACTCACACCTGCCTGCTGCCATTCCTGAGCAAGCTCTGCACTGCTGGTAGCCAGATCCCGCAGCTGAAACACTTTTAAGAGACGGTCCTGGCACTTGCTGGTCTTTCTTGGGCGCCCTGGAGCCTTTTTGGCAACAATGGAACCTCTCTCCTTGAAGTTCTTGATGATGTGATAGATTGTTGACTGAGGTGCAATCTTTCTAGCTGCGATACTCTTCCCTGTTAGGCCATTTTTGTGCATTGCAATGATGACTGCACGTGTTTCTTTAGAGATAACCATGGTTAACAGAAGAGAAACAATGATGCCAAGCACCAGCCTCCTTTTAAAGTGTCCAGTGGTGTCATTCTTACTTAATCATGACAGATTGATCTCCAGCCATGCCCTCATCAACACCCACACCTGTGTTAATGGAGCAATCACTGAAAAGAGGTTAGCTGGTCCTTTTAAGGCAGGGCTGCAATGATGTTGAAATGTGTTTTGGGGGATAAAGTTCATTTTCTAGCCAAATATTGACTTTGCAAATAATTGCTGTTAAGCTGAAGTGATCACTCTTTATAACATTCTGGAGTATATGCAAATTGCCATTAGAAAAAGTGAAGCAGTAGACTTTGTAAAAATTAATATTTGTGTCATTCTCAAAACTTTTGGCCATGACTGTATGCCAGAGTACCAACAATCAAGACTTCCCCGTCCCCACAAGGAGGAAAACTCCATCTCCTCCCTCTCATCCTCTTGACATTTTAGTATTGTTGCTTGCCAAAAATGTTTTTAATTTTTGAAAAAAGCCTGTGATGGAGATCATTTACAGTTATGGTGACACTGTGAACCTCTGATCTTCCAGAAAATGATTTGCACTTGATTTACAGTTTTTATAACCAAAAAAAGGCTCTCTAAATATATGGTAGAGCGCCACCTGAGGGTCCTCCCAAATGTATGAGAAAGGGTCGCCTGAGAGTATTTAAAAAAATTCTGGTTGAGGGCCGCTTTATGGCCCTTCCAAATTTATGGGTCAGCCAACATTCATTGTGGGCACCACTGTGTAATTTTCCAGTACCAGCCTCTGTGGTCAGGCAGGGACATATCAGGGTCAGGTTTAAGCAACTCTAGCCTCTATATGGTCCTTTGCTTATATCTCCCTTGCTTTGTCCATCCTTATGTACATAAGGATGCAGTCGTAAAAGAAACGTAGAGTCCTTGTCCACAAGCACTTGTCCACATATCAGGCAGTACAGTATTATATCTAATACCTAAAGTAATAGCCATGACTGTAGGAGGACATTCACAGTAACTGCATTAGTCAGGGCACATGTGTTGTTATAAGACACGTGCTGGTGTAAGGCGGGCATAGAACATCATAAAAATAGTGGCGAATGGAGACAAAGTACCGAAGGACATATACTGTCATGAGGTTGCAGGAACCCTAATGTACACAAGCCTAAACGGCAAGATTTTCATGGCAAGCAGTCTGTAGATGTGCACATTTTGTGTTTGGGCTTGTGGCTAGGTGGGTGGGTGTGAGGGTCTGGGGTAGAGACAGCTGAATGCTACATCGGGACAAGAAAATGGACGTGGTTGTTCATAGGTTTTGAAAATGTGCGATGACAGTTGCAGGGCTGGACATATATGTGCCTGCATCCTGGACAGGGGATTGGCAAGCATGCAGCACCCTGTGTACTTTCTTCCTCCATTTCTGCCTGGTCTATATGCATATCTTCCTCTTTAATTGTGAGCAGGGAGCGTTTGAGTAAACACAGTAACAGAATGTTTGCGATGATTATGATGACATTGCAGCTAACAATCTTAGTTGATTCCACACAGATGTCATACATCCATGGCCACTCACTACTTGTTCAGTGAGGAGGCTTAGCGGAATACCGACAGGCATGTTGGAACTGGTGTTCAACTACTGCCCACTGCTGCTCACAAAGCCTTGCCAAGTACAAATTTAATGTTGCGTTACTGTGTGTGGGCAGATTGTAAACCAGTTGGTGAGCTGACACTTGCAAGCACTGCTGCAGCACAGACAGACAAGCTGCAACTGTAGCTGGTTTGCAGAAATGAGTTGGACGCCTTCTTCCTCTGGACACCCCACTGCCTCTGATGGCTCTCTAAAAATTGAGTTAGGTCCGTATGATGACTCTTTGGATTTCATGGAGGAGGAGGTCAAATAAAAACCTCCACCATATTCTCTTTTTGATTTGGAAAGGGATATTGCTGTGGGACCTCACCACATGTGGGTGCTGTGGGGAACAGTTGGCAGCCTTTTCCCTCTGGACACCCCACTGCCTCTGATGGCTCTTTAAAAATTGTTTGAGGGCCACATGATGACTCTGTGGAAATGGAGAAGTACATAAAAAAAACAAAACTGAGGAGTAGGAAGAAAAAGGCAAAAAAAAAGGAACACACAAACTTTGAAGAGGAAAATTTACGCGAGTGGTTGCTCTAAGAAACAGTGGACCACTATTTCACTCTAGCCACCCCATTGCCTCTGATGGCCCTATAAGAACTATTAACCTTAGGAAGGATGACACTGTAAGCGGTTAGAAGAACTACGCTATGTTGCACCCCTAACCCCTTAAACTTGTATTCGTTTATAGTGTATTTTTCATGCCGCTGTACAGTACAGACCAAAAGTTTGGACACACCTTCTCATTCAAAGATTTTTTTCTGTATTTTCATGACTATGAAAATTGTAAATTCACACTGAAGGCATAAAAAATATGAAATAACACAAGTGGAATAATATACTTAACAAAAAAGTGTGAAACAACTGAAATTATGTCTTATATTCTAGGTTCTTCAAAGTAGCCACCTTTTGCTTTGATTACTGCTTTGCACACTATTGGCATTCTCTTGATGAGCTTCAAGAGGTAGTCACCGGAAATGGTTTTCACTTCACAGGTGTGCCCTGTCAGGTTTAATAAGTGTGATTTCTTGCCTTAAAAATGGGGTTGGGACCATCAGTTGTGTTGTGCAGAAGTCTGGTAGATACACAGCTGATAGTCCTACTGAATAGACTACAAGAATGTGTATTATGGCAAGAAAAAAGCAGCTAAGTAAAGAAAAACAAGTGGCCATCATTACTTTAAGAAATGAAGGTCAGTCAGTCTGAAAAATTGGGAAAACTTTGAAAGTGTCCCCAAGTGCAGTTGCAAAAACCATCAAGAGCTACAAAGAAACTGGCTCACATGAGGACCGCCCCAGGAAAGGAAGACCAAGAGTCACCTCTGCTTCTGAGGATAAGTTTATCCGAGTCACCAGCCTCAGAAATCGCAGTTTAACAGCAGCTCAGATTAGAGACCAAGTCAATGCCACACAGAGTTCTAGCAGAAGACACATCTCTACAACAACTGTTAAGAGGAGACTTTGTGCAGCATGCCTTCATGGTAAAATAGCTGCTAGGAAACCACTGCTAAGGACAGGCAACAAGCAGAAGAGACTTGTTTGGGCTAAAGAACACAAGGAATGGACATTAGACCAGTGGAAATCTGTGCTTTGGTCTGATGAGTCCAAATTTGAGATCCTTGGTTCCAACCACCGTGTCTTTGTGCGACGCAGAAAAGGTGCACGGATGGACTCTACATGCCTGGTTCCCATTGTGAAGCATGGAGGAGGAAGTGTGATGGTGTAGGGGTGCTTTGCTAGTGACACTGTTGGAGATTTATTCAATATTCAAGGCATACTGAACCAGCATGGCTACCACAGCATCTTGCAGCGGCATGCTATTCTATCCGGCTTGCATTTAGTTGGACCATCATTTATTTTTCAACAGGACAATGACCTCAAACACACCTCCAGGCTGTGTAAGGGCTATTTGACCAAGAAGGAGAGTGATGTGGTGCTACGCCAGATGACCTGGCCTCCACAGTCACCAGACCTGAACCCAATCGAGATGGTTTGGGGTGAGCTGGACGGCAGAGTGAAGGCAAAAGGGCCAATAAGTGCTAAGCATCTCTGGGAACTCCTTCAAGACTGTTGGAAGACCATTTCCGGAGACTACCTCTTCAAGCTCATCAAGAGAATGCCAAGAGTGTGTAAAGCAGTCATCAAAGCAAAATGTGGCTACTTTGAAGAACCTAGAATATAAGACATATTTTCAGTTGTTTCACACTTTTTTGTTAAGTATATAATTCCACATGTGTTAATTCATAGTTTTGATGCCTTCAGTGTGAATGTACCATTTTCATAATCGTGAAAATACTGAAAAATCTTTAAATGAGAAGGTGTGTCCAAACTTTTGGTGTGTACTGTATATATATATATATGTTTATAGTGTATCTTCTTGCTGCACAATGTATATAATAGGTACAGTGCAGTTAGTGCGTAAGCCACTAGATGGGGGCACAGAGTTCACTAGTATGTATAAAATAGAAATAGAAATCAGTGTTAGGGAAGAGTTAACTATAGGAGGGGTTAGATAGGAATAAGGTATCAGGATTTTCTGGTTTAGTTGAGTCAGGGCAGGTAGCCCTTAGTGCTTGGGTAATATGCAATAGGCCCGAGCTACACAACACCCCACAACGTTAAGGAAAGTGCCCAGCCATCCAGAATCAGTGTGCCAGCTAGTGAAATAATAGCTGAAGAGATAGGGGATCGATTTCCCCCGAAGCAGGAGATTGAGTTTCCCAGGAAGAGTACTGCTGTTGAAAACACGGCAGGACAGACTGGCGGGTCACTCAGGATGTGGAGATTGCTAACATGGGCGGACTCCCTTGGTGCCGGGGCAAAACGGATGAGGGACCCCCAGGACGCTATGAGCTTACAATACGAGGACGCCGGGAAAATATACAAATGTACGGTATGACCCGATCTCAAGCCACGTGACAGGGAGAGAAGGGAATGGTGCAGTAACATGTAACGTGGAAACTGACGTTGATGATGGATTTTATCTGGATGTGCTGCGAAGATCTGAAAGTAAAGTTTTGCATTTTGAGTTATACTTGGACTGTGTCTCTGTTCATTCACATCAAGCCAGGGGAAACCCCACAAAAAAAAGGGTGGACCTCATCAGCACCAGGAATGAAGAGGCAAGTAGAGTACAAGAGAAATGTAGTGTTTCTGTGAAGGGAGGCCAGTGCTCAGGTGCCCCGGTGACCTCAACCATTACTACGGCCCTGGCCCACCTTTACAACATCACAACTACTGTTTGATAGCCCAGCTTGACTACCCATCTCCACTGAAGACTCTTTCAGCTTTTTGAGATTTGGGTGGAATACATCATCTCTGAAAATAGGGTCCCACAGCTGCACTCCAAAAGTTTGAGCAGCAATTTTAGAAGAGTCAATACCCTGAGACCACAGGTTGGAGCGTAGCACATTTTTTGTCACTGAGGATGATTTAATTCTCCAGGGATTACTCCAGAGTGGTTCTTGTGCTGGAATGCGGGTCTGGACAGCTGTCGTCATCCTATTAGATACATTAAATCTTATCTATGTGTGTGTATGCTTTATTAAAGATGGAGTGAATGCTAAGGCTAAGGGGTGGAGGAGGTTGATTATTTTTTTTTCTTTTTACTTATATACAAGTCATAATAGAGGAAAGAATGTTTTTTAACAGTTTTTACTGTAAAATCCATTTTATATTCGGTTTTGTAGGCTTTATTGTCAATCCATAAAAATGCCATAATACTATGACAACAAAAGTGACCTGTAAGTCAGAAATGCATCTAGGCATCTTCCATATGCTGTTCCCATTGATTTTGAGTACTCATTTCATCCATTTCAGCAATTGTCACACCCATCCGACCTCTTGGGTAGGTCGGCCGGAAAAATGGTTCCCATTGACTTCCATTATACTCATTACTCGAGACCAGCACACGACTATTACCGAAACCTCGTCACAAGTAACGAGCACCCAAACATTTTAGTGCTTCATCACTACTAGTAATATTAAATTATTTAACCACTTACCCCACCAAGGAAGTTTTAAAGGGAATCTCTCAGGTTATTGCTAAGCAGTCTGACAGCAGTATAATATAGGGACATTAAACCTGATTCCAGCAATGTATCGCTTAATTTACTGGGTACAGCAGTTTTGACACAATCACATTTTTCACTGCTGCAGATCTCGCAGAGCTTAGAATGCTGTGCTGGGAATAACCCCACCCACACAACTAATTGACAAATTTGTGTACAATGTATATTGATAGAAAGCTGCTATTCATTGCTAGGGGCGTGGTTGGACGAGGAAGCACAAGGGCATCTTGTCCTGTAGTGATAATCTCCTGATGATAAAATACTGATTGCATAGAAACAAACAAACACAGCCTACTAAGTGACACATAGTTAGAATTAGGGTATCTGCCTCTACATCATAGTGCTCTCAGATTATATAGCAAAAACCTGCTGACATATTCCCCTTAATTAGTATTAGATATGCAATTTGTGCAAATTTGCTAAATTCATAAATAAATTTGATGTAAATTGAATCTACCAAGAAGGAGTTAAAAAAAACCTTTCATACTCACTTCTCTTTAGACCTCCCTGTACCTGTCGCACTACATTCAGTTCTCTGATTGTCTGTTCTATCTTTCCTCTACTATCATTCTGGGCCTTTCACCACTTTGAGTCAGGTCTTCTGTTGATTAGGCACCATGACATCATAGAGCCAAGGTTCAGTAAGTATACATTTTTTAAATTCTTCCAACTGTCTATCTTCAAGCAAAATGGCAGTCAGCTGGCTGCTATTTTGATGTAGTTGCAAGCAGCTAATCACAAAAAATTCAGGCAAACCTGAATTTTTAAATAAAATTTAAGATAAATTTGATTATTTTCAAATGATTTGCTCATCTCTCATTAGCATGCAGTATATTTTCTCTATAAACCTGGATGAATTCTACTGTACAGTGTGCCTCATAGTTGACAAAATGTGGAATGTCCTGGAAAAATCCCTTAGGGCTTATACTCACTGGAGACAAAAACGGACGATTGCAA
>VIAB01038287.1:10517-24415 GCA_009801035.1 Oophaga pumilio
AGACATGTGGGAAATGTAATTTATTAATTATTTTGTACAGCATTCCTGATTTAAGGATACAAACATTGAAAGATGCAAAATGTTCAAAATTTTGGACAAAATTCCAATATTTTCACAAATAAATGCAAACAATTTTGACCTAAATTTACCGCTATCATAAAGAACAATATGTCACGAAAAACAAAAACAATCTCAGAATCAGTGGGATCCATTGAAGCGTTCCAGAGCTATAACCTCATAAAGTGACATTGGTCAGAATTTTAAAATTTGGCCCGGTCATGAAATGAAGGTGAAAACAAGCCTGGGGGGTAAATGGGTTAAAAATAAGGCAAATTACGAATCAGAGACTGTTTTTTTTTCTTTTGTAGGGAACAGTTTTCTAGAGAAATCCATGTGGTTTTCAGCTCTCATGGGGTTTTTATGCAGCTTTGAGGCAATTTTTGCATGTACTGATCCTAATTCATAGATTGCATTTTTATTTTTTTCTAAAAAATCACTTTCCTGTGCAGCGTTTCTGTTGCGCTGTCAGATTTTATGCAAAATTTATCAAAATAGCACTCAATATTTGATGAATTTTGCACAAAAATTGGCTCTTTTGCCCTTTTTTAAGTTAAAAGTAAAAATATCACACATTAGTCTCTAACTGCACAAAAAATAATATAAATGTCACAGTGGCGTAAACATTCTGGAACTGGATGCCCACGTGGACTAACCAAAATGAAAAAGTGGCAAATAGCTTAAAAAAAAGCCCAACTCAGATAATAAATTAGATTAAAAAACAGAGCAAAAAAAATCAATCCAAATACAGGCTCACATTTAATTATTATTATGATTAATTATCTTGCTTGTTTATAAATTAATGTATGTTCATTTCATACCTGACTTGTAATAAATCCTGGAAAATATTTTCATGCCATGTCCCCCATCCGGCACCATGGGCATCTATAATACAGCAGTAAATGATTCCTTTCAATTAGGCCGTGCGTCCTATTCTGCATCTTTTTTCATTTTACTAAGTGTCCTCTTATCTAAATAACTGAATACATTGAAAACCACATTAAAATAATAATAACCGTCATATGGCTGCTTTATTGCCGACTCCCCTTGGTGCCTCCCCCTTATAAATAAGCGGGTTTGGAGTAAGTCACTTCTATGGATCAGCAGTTTTGCATTATGAAATTATGGGCATTAGGAGTTTTCTCATCACTTTTAAGACATGGGAACAATTTACTTCATTTTTAATCCAGATACTTTTTTTTTAACTTCAAAATTAAAAGTGCTTCTATTATTTTACCAATATTCCAAGAAAGTAACATTAGTATGTGGCCACGAGAAAACAGAGGAGGTCATGGAACATTCGGAGGTGGAACTTTATATATCCCCATCCCACCGCAGCTGCATACCTGGAAGACCAGGCTCATGTCTTATAGCAATTGATGGAAATACCTCTAGTTTTATCCTAATTAATGTAATATATACAGTATCTCCTAGCAGGCAAGATTAATAACCAGTATCTGGCAGCCCGGTGCCCCAGTCTCCGGAGTCTGACTGTAAGAAGCTGGTGCCCGACTGCACTATTCTCCACCTAGGGTCCCTTACTGCTGTCACAGCTTTATCCCCATGGCTAGTAATCCATCTGGACTCACTACTGCATGCACCCTGCTCTGGGCAAGGCTGCCCGTGCTCTGCTGCCTATCCAGGAAGTCCCTCTCCTATATCCCTGGCTCTGCACTTCCCTGCAGCACCTACCAGCTGCTAAACCCCTATGCTAACTAAAACTCCTATCTATTCTATTCTCTATCTCTAATGTGCTCCCCCTCTATTCTAATCCCCTACAGTCCTATACTATCTAAGATCCTATCCTAGCCCTAAACCTATACACGGTACATGACATCACAGTACATAAACATTACATTTCACATTAACAAACAATGAGGTGCCGTGCGTAATCCTTTGAGCAACTACCAGGGGAGACAAGGGTCCCCACCACCTCCTTCCATGGCAGACAGGGGCCCCAGTCTCAGGAGTCTGGCAGACAGGGGCCCCAGTCTCCGGAGTCTGGTAGTCAGGTGCCCCGGTCAAAGCCTTTTCATCTCTATCAACCTACAGTGTTCAGCCATGAGCGCCAATGGCATCTAGTCCAGTTCCTAGTTGTTTGACAACCAAGATAGGCCACCAAACAAAGTGGTTTTATGTTGAATCCCTGGTTTACACTAGGTGCTATGCTTTCTATTTTCTTAGAGACTATATCTGGAAACCTACAGGTTACATAACCAAATCTGTCAATAGAAAAATGCCGGGTTCACATTTGCGAGTGTTATGCGAGTCTCTCGTATCAATACCTGGCACTGCCGCCAGCTCTCAGGACAGGAGTGTGCGGCTGCATGTATTTCTATGCAGCCGCACACTCCAGTCCGAGCGCCGGCGGCAGTGCCGGGTATTGATGCAAGTTTCTCGCATCACAATCGCAAGTGTGACCCCGGCCTAAGGGTCTGTACCCAGCCATGTCACCCTGCAAGAGAATAGTACAAGAGCATAGAAAGGCTTGATTGGGCACAAAGCTTAATGAGTCAGTGCCCAAGACTTCCGAGCCATAGGACATTGAATTATAACATAGGGAAGGTCAATAAGTCGTGGCACATCCTATATAAAGAGGATATAAGTATAGGAAATGTAGATGAACTATATATGGCCATTAGATTGGCTTCTATATTTATTAATTCCTCTAGACACTTCCATAGAAATTCCCTATCCGATCAGAGGACATAATGAAAAAAAATCTTAATTTTACTTATGGACTATTTATGGAGTCTTTACGTCTTCTGCCTTTTATTTAGTGTTCGCCCTCGCTGTTTGCTAATAAATAATGTACCATTAATTTGCCTCCCTTTGTGGGTCTTAAATTTTAATATTCCACCTGCTCATCTCCATAAATAAATTGCCCGACGCCAAGTACCAGCCATGGCCCTAATGGAATTATGCCAAGGGAAAAGGCCGGGACTGGTTAAATGAAGCCAAATGATGCGTCTAACAGGGTAAAAGGTAAGGGGTCAGGGTTCAATGCGAATCCAAATTATTTATCTCTGTAATAACATAATAGCGTGGATATATTACTTGTCAGTAACCTTCATGTATAAAAAAAAAAATAGGATCCCAGAATATATGAGTCTGTAATGGGCGAGAATGATTGGAAGGAATTCAGCATTTTTTCATGCAATGACCTTCACAGAAATAACAAGGACATTTTCCTAAGAAAACACTTTTTTTCTTTTTTTTAATTTTTATTGTGCATTTCATCTCCGTGCAAATCCTCAAAATAAAAGAATTTGTAAAATTAAAATATTCAACATGTAAAATAACACTTCGCTAAAAATAGAATACCAATAATATTAAAAAATGACGGGGCTTCATTTCACGAAAAAGACTGCATAGGCAATAGCAGAAAATGCTTCCTACCTTCAGCCACCACTAGGGGGAGCTTGCCACATACAGTTTTATTATTCTATTCAATGCATAAACAGTATGCAGTGAGCTTGTAAGGTCCCCCTAGTGGTGGATGAGGTTATCCAATATCCTTGCATTTTATTCTAGGCCTACACAAAGCAATTTGGAACTCAAAAAACATTGTTCTGATCTCTATAAAGATATATTAATAATGTAATTGATGCAGAAAGTTAGTGTTCAAGGGTGGAGATTTACTTTAAAAGTGTAACTGCACTTTCTGGAAAACTTTTGATCTTTCCATTGAGACACATCTGAAGTTTTGATTGAAAGAACAGAAGTTCTCTGGAGAGCGCTGGTCTGCTCCCAAAGCAGCACTCCCCTTAGTACTTCTGCTCTTCCTGTAAAGGGATCAGAGGAGATCTCAGCACCCAGCGCCCCACTGAGCAAAACATCTTATGTCTTTATGAAGTGTTGAAAGTTTTTTAAAAGTGCATTTAGCAGGAGGCTGCAGATTGGGACATTTTTTTCTTTGACCATGCCTCCTTTTTCCCAGGCCATGCCCGTCTACACATCTTCTAGACCCATCACCGACTCCCTGATTGCGCATTTAGATGGCAACCAGCCATCTACGGATGGAGCTCTGGAACGTTGCCAACTCCTTTAGGAGTTAGGGAAGTTTCTTTTTTCTTTTTCCAGAAGACTTGGAAAGTATACACAATTCTAACCTCACCCTAAATATTTGAATATGGGTTTTCTAATTTAGACTTTCCCTCTAACATTTTATTCTGCATACAACATTATGCTGCTATTGGTATTTATGAGCCTTGGGGTGAGTGCAAATATCTCTTAATTGGAAAATTTACTTGAACTCCAAGCCTGGACAACCCCTTTAAGGAGCCTGGACAACCCTTTAAGGAAATAGAAGGTTTTCATGTTGGTTCATCCCAACCTGCAGTTAATTCTCATGCTGTCATATCTGGAGGTACGTGACTCAATGTCTTGTCAGATGTGTCCTTGTAGATGAAGTGACATGACCCCAGACCGGTCCCTCCTAGAACGGTATCATGGGGAGTAATTACAGATATGTCCTCCAGGTTATTACTAATCAATACAATTTTGACCTCCATCCTAATTTATCAATAAGTGTCCTGTATAAGAGAAACCATGAAAGATATTGTATCCACATCATGGGATTATGAGCTCTCAGCTAAATGAAAGGTTTGATTTTCAAGTATCTTGTAGCTCGGGTTGGGACAATGGGGCAAAAAACAAAAAAGAAGCAGGCCGAGCCACGCACGGAGAAAAAAAAATGTAGTGAGCATTTGCACATCACTGTATAGCCCCAAGTCAAGTAAACTTCAGGAATATTAATTAGTTCCATTAGGGAGCAGAAGGAATTTCCTTCCTGACAGATTCTAGTTTTGCATTTTGCTAGCACTTTCGACACTGCCGGCACCAGCAGCCCTTTCTGGTTGAACAGGTTGTCCAGCTCCTCCAGGATGGTGCATCCATAAGTGCAGTCATAAGAAGGTTTCCCGTGTCTTCCAGCACAGTCTCAAGAGCAGAGACCATGACAGTGGGCTGTAGGGAGGAATCAACCTAGCAGCAGGACCGGTATCTATGTGAGGAGGAACGGGAGGAGCACCTCCGAAAGCCCTACAAAATGACCTCCAAAGGCTAATTGTGTGCATGTTTCTAGACAAACTGTTAAAAACTTGATTAGCGTGGCATGAGGGTCTCACACCCTGTACTTGTGCTCATAACCAAGTACTGTGCAGCTCGCTTGGCATTTGGAGAACACCAGACTTGGCATGGTCCACCTTTGGTGCCCCATTCCCATCACAGAGCAGGTTCATTTGGACTGGAGTAGTGAACATTATGATGTGGTGGTGGGTCAGTAATGGTTTGTGGAGGCAAATCACCCTACCCTCCATGTGATGACTAACAGTACACTGACTGTTTGGGGCCGGGATGTAATCTGCAGAACCAATGTCAGACCTTACACTGGTACAGTTAGCTCTGGTTTCCTCCTGATGCAGGACAATGCCTGGCCTCATGCGGCCAGAGTGTGTTCCTAGATCATGAAGGCATTGATGCCACTGACTGGCCTTCGTTTTTCCCAGACTTAAACCCAATCGAGAACCTCTAGGACACTGTGCATAAGTGCATCCAAGGAGCATCACAAATGGTCCAGGAGCCACCGCTGCCCTGATCCAGGTCTGGGAGGAGATCCCAGTGACACCATCGTCCTCTCATCAGGAGCAAGATATTCCACTTGAATCTTTTGTTCATCAATATCCAATGTGTGATTTAAGTATTGCCTTTTTTGCCTTCTGGATATGACATATTGTGAAGATTCTGATGTATGTGGCAAGAATGCAAAATTAATTTATTAAATCTGGTTTTGATCACCAATAGTGACCCACAAATGGTCATTGAGGGAAAGCCTGGTGCATGTCTCAAAAATGAAGAAGGCCACAATCACATCCCACTCATCAAATGGACTTTGGTCTACAGTACTCCACAAATAATCTAACAACTCCAAAATTAGCAAAGGCTTCAGAGGTCAATTGATATCCTCCAACCATCTAGTTCCATTTATATCCATAATCTCGAAAAGCCAGGTAGAACTATTGTTAGTACATTAGTCCCTGGTATCGGGGCAATGACCAGTCCAACTAAAGGACAATCTACCTAGATGTTGTATGCTCACCCCACACGGATTGGTTTTCTCCCATTGAACAGAACTAACTTGAAGTAAGTTTCAGTAGGGTTGTACATATAAGCATGGAGGCCTACCTACTGCATGGAGAGGCTTCCCTACTGGTGCAAAGGTGAAAAAGCTCAGCCCCCTCTACCCTAGAGGCCTCTTTCAGTTCCACAAGGGTATGGCCAGAATTAGAAAAACATGGCTACTGATTTCCAAAAACAGCACATCTGTCCCCAGTGGTATTGCAGCCTAACCCCAATCATGAATAGAGCAGAGTTGCATTGCCAGACAACTCAAAGGTGTGGTGCTGCTTTGGAAAAAAAAAAAAGATATAAAATCTTGGACAACTTTTTGAAACCCACCATTTTGCATCAAAATCCTCATAGGTACAAATTACACAAATTATGAGTTTTTAATATTAATGCCGAAGTATGTTGGAGCCCATTTAGAAACACTTAGACAATCCGGTCGTGATCCTTTGATTCGCAATTACGACTAACTCCATTTCATCCTTATATAAATCTCCGCTCTCCTGTACATACATAGAAGATATGGCAGCGAGATAAAAGCCCTGAGTGCAGCCATTAACCTTCTAGTTAATACGTTGCTCATAAGGATTTCTAAATTAGTGGTTTTGATGAAACCTATAAATTACATGTAATAATAACCAGCCGCTCCGCTCGTCATTTTTCTGCCGAGAAAAGTCGCTTTAAGAAATATTTTCTGTGCTATCACCTATGTTCCAATCCGTTTGCAATATAACACTTCTGCTAATATTAAAATGGCAGCTGGCCTATAAATTGTGAATCATTAGCACACCCTATTGATTTTTGCCTCCGAGCAGTGTCTGCAGCCATAGCCTAAATATCACTCTATTGAATTGAGATTCATTTCCTATTTCAGGGTCAAAGACCGGGACCTCCTGAGCATGAACTTCTATCAGCCCGTTGGATGATCAATACTTGAAGATAAATTTGGTTTTTGCTCTTCGGAAAGATTAAGTGGTCATAAATATTGCAAAAAAAAATAAAAATAAATAACAAAGTCTGTTCGACTAGTAGACCCTCGGAAATGGGTCAAAATTCTCAAGGAGAAGCTAATTGTTAACATGTGATGTTTGGTCTCAAAATCCAGGATTTCGAAGGCCCATATTAAAACTTGTCCATGTCAAACTCCAGAAGAAAGTGACCCACTCTACCATCCGCTTTAGACGATGTTGTCCTGAAGGTGGACCTTCTCATTTAGGTTGTGGTTGAGCCCTATGATCACTTTAGATCTTAGGCCAACATTAGCATTTTCTCATCCTTACCAATTGCAGCTGTAAACTTGAGCAGAGCATCTCCGCCTCAAGCAGCACCACCGTTCCACTTGCTATATAGGTTAAGGTTGGGTTTCCATGAGCAGATTTCTGCTCATAATAAGCGATGATGGATGATCTATCAAGTTGATCATGGTACATTTAAGGCCATTTTACACAGTTCAGTCTCCATACGGTTTGCATATTGTCGGCAGCACATTCAGCGTTTACATGAAGAGCTGGGTTATTTAGACGGCCAATAAATCACAAATCAGCCATCATCAGGGTGTTTTATTAGGGAGACAATGAACCACTGTCCGAGAACAAGCGCTTTTATAAACATGCTTTTGGCTGATTATAGACCATTGTAACAGTGCCCTTAAGTCTTAGCAACTTTTCAAGAGACTGAGGCAACGGAGGAAGATCAGATTCATGTCTCTATCACTAAGGTCATATTCTCTTCCAGTAGAGCTACTGTGGTGAGAACCAGAACCATGATATATACATTACATTACATCCCATCTCCTTCACTAGGATGCAAAACCAGTATAAAAAGCCAGTAGAACAGTCGTGTCCTTCCCAACTCTGGGGAGTGCACTTAACTTGGGAACAGGAGACAGAGACCTACAGTGTGAAATCTCCATAAGTAAAGAAGTGGTACCTACTGGATCCCAATTTTTAAAATAGGAATAATTATCAGGGCAGTGGAGAAGCCATAACTGTTAAACAGATGTCCATCATTCCTCTAGGGTCAGTAGCTATCTCGAGAACATGAGGAAACATGGAATCCTTGTTCTGGAGATACCTGTGTACCCTAGACCTGTGGAGAAGTCATAATTGACAAATAAATGTCAATCCTTCCTTCTGTGTGCCTATCTCAAGAACATAACTCCACAACTTGGGTTGCAAAGCCTCTATGAATAAAGAGGTGGGTGCCTATAGGACACCTGTTTTCAAGATAGGTGCAGGAACTAGACTTCCGGAGAAACCATATCTGTCCAACAGAGGTCCATCCAACATTTTGAGATAAGTGCGGTGCAAAGTCTCTGTGAGTGAAGAGGTGGCTGCTCATTGGATTTGTGCAGGTTCCAGGGCCGTGGAGATCCCATAACTGTCCAACAGTTGTCTATCCCACCTCTAGGCCCTGCATCTATCTCAAGAACAGGAGGCAAGCTATTGTCACCTATGGGACCCATGTTCTGAAGACAGGTGCAGGTCCCAGGGCCGTGGAGATCCCATAACTGTCCAACAGTTGTCTGTTCTACCTCTAGGCACTGCAGCTATGTCAGGAACAGGAGGCAGGCTATTGTCACCTATGGGACCCATGTTCTCAAAGACAGGTGCAGGTTCCAGAGCTGAGGAGATGCCATAACTGTCAGAGATGGGAATACTCCTGGGATTTGGTGCTTTCTTTAGGAGATTGAGGGGTACAGAATTTGATGATGTTCAGGGGTGGATTTTAACTTTAGTGGTTTATTCCTGAATATAAAAGAGATTTTTCCTGATATATATATATATATATTTTTTTTTTTCTTTTACAATAGTGATTTTTCACATGAGTCCAGACGAGACGAAGACAGGATTACTGAGGGCTAGCTATAAAGAAGGGTGATGCTTAGATTTTACAGCAGGGTCATTTTACATACTTCTGCTGTGCCTTTTTGTATAATTAAAAGCAGTGATGTCTCATTGAGGCCATTAACATGGGATGCGGCTGATGGGGCGGACCCAGAATATTTTATTTTATTAAACAAATGACAACTCAAAGTGGGTGCAGCGAGTGGCCATAAATCCTGTCTCCCATCATCTTGTTCTGGGTGATCACATTAAATAAATTTGCATGTCAACATGGAGTTTTCTCACTTCTCTAGCCCCAATGTGCATAAATTGCCATGTAAATAGGAAAACCAATTAAATCTTGGAGCTTTGGATGACTACCTGAAGATTGTCTCTTTGTATTACAGGTTTATAACTATCGTGAACCTACAATTTAGAAAATATAGTCAAATATAAAGTACATTGAAATGGACATATTGCAGCCCACATTTATAAAGAAGAAGAAAGACATTTCCACCTTAAATAAAAAGTAAAATCTAAATATTGAGTTGTTTAAAGGGAATCTGTTAGTAGGATCAACCCCCCTAAGCCATCTACATTTGCATGTAGGTCCTAGCAAGCTCAATAAAATTAGACCTTGATATCTGCCATCGGATGTCTTATTCCAGAGAAATCCACCTTTTTCTTCATATGTAAATGAGCTGTTAAGATCTATGGGCGGGACACAGATCTCCCTTTTTTTTTTTCAAAAAGACGAGTCAACGACTTTAAATTGTTAGTTTCTATAGAGAATTTCGGAGTGTAAAGCCCCAAAACAGTGTATAGAAATATAACAGTATCCACTTTAGTGAAAAGGTGCACAATTTTTATTAAACAAATACAAAAACATATCAAAGTTCAGTAATAGTGATGGATAGATGGTGATGACAAAACGGACAACACAAGCGGCATCATACAACTCTGTGCTGCTATGTAACTATTCACTCCAGGCTTACAATTATAAGTACCTGTGTGTCATGTTCTATATACCAGGAGCTGACCCACCCGGAAATTGCAAGTGGGGTAACCTTGATGCTAGCAGGTAATGTCAGACGTCTGAACAGTATCTCACAAATTCCCCACAATTACAGTTCCCAAGTAGGACAGTCAACCGGCACATAGACAGACAATATAAAGGAGAAAGTGCAGAGCGCCTGAAAAAGTGCTAGTATAGTGCTTACCCATGTGGGGCACAGATGAGGTGCTCGCTAGGTCCTTTGCCCCAACGCACGTTTCGCGCTATGGGCTTTGGGGGAGGCTTGTGTGGGTTACTGTAGTGTGCGACACTATAAGTAGTCAGGAACCCAATTTACGAAGGACACCTTGACATGATAATTGGGCACACATATATTGGCCAATCTATGCGCTAAGAACCTTCCTTTTTATGGCAATTTTTGCAGATGCATATTTCATATATACACTATATAGCGCTTTTTCCCATTTTCTATGGCAGCAATGCAATTCCTATGCTCTAGAGCAGTGTTTCCCAAACTCCAGTCCTCGCGGCCCCCACGGGTCATGTTTTCAGGATTTCCTTTGTATTGCGCAGATGGTGGAAGTATCATCAAGGCATCAGGAATTCTCTCACCTGTGCAACACTATAGAAATCTTGAAAACATGACCCGTGGGGTCTGTGAGGAGTTTGGGAAACACTGCTCTAGATTAAACATTCTTGGTAAGTTATGGTGCAAACCTTAATCTTTTGACTATAAGTAGTCACCCCACACCTGATTGCAGTCGCCGCCGCTCTCATGGAGCGCATGGGGGGGTGGGTCCGGGGCCACAGCCGCGTCACTTCCGGCAATCCCGGCATCAGTGCAGGTCAAGGAAAAGTTTCCTGTGACGTCAGTGGCCCTCACTTGTATGCCTTAAGGGATGCGGGTGAAGCCAGGATCCAACGCGCATGCGTGCACCGCAGCAGCCATCTTAAGTACTGGACAGAGTCTGGGCAAGCACCGCAAGTATGTGACAGAAAGCCACAGGGGACACTATTACAGTATATACACTGCATAAAGAGGCATACAAAAGGCATTTCAAGAGAAAAAAAGATACATGGTAAATGCAGAGATACAGCAATATATCCGAATCTCAAAATTTATAATTTCAGCTTAACGATTCAATTTGCTGGATATCCATGCTGATTTCCAGGGGTGCCCAGTATACTGTCCCAGAAAGGTGGTGTGGACAGTGGAGGGGAAAGAGTCAAGCACAATCCTCTAAGTGGAGGAAAGTCACCGACCAGAATCCAAGTATACAGTATATACTGAATAGAGATAAAATCAAATCAATAAACAAACAGCAACAATTAAAAACAAGAGAATCTGAGGAAGAACATGCTCCGGGGTGCATGGAAGCTACAGAAGGGAACACAACAGACATGGGGACACCCTCACTATAAAAAGCATAAGAATGGGACAAACGATAGTTCTTCATTTAGCCCATGGGGTGACATAGTTCCAAAGGGGACTATCCAGCGACATTCCAGCTGCGCTAATGTATTTTTGAGGTCTCTGCCTCTAATCCCACAATGTACAATGTCAATGCTTCGTACCTTGAGTGCATCTGGGTCACAATTATGGAACAGCTTGAAATTTCATGGGATAGTCTTAAGGTCAGAGATATCAGTAGCATCCTTAGCTGCTATGATGTCCCTGACATGTTCCTTCACCCTAATACGAATCTCATGGGAAGTGAGGCCCACATAAATCAAATTACATGTGCACACAATATAGTATACTACGTAGCTGGTGCAACATGAAATACGGTATAACATGTGGTCTGGTAGTCCCTATTTCCATCCACCGATGCAAACGTTGTTGCGCGTGCGATATTTCTGCACGCCAAGCAGGACTTTAAATTGTTGACTGCTTCCACATATAGATAACTCCTGGGTGGAGTAAATGGCCGGCTTCATACATCAGCATTTCATGGTTTGTGTACAGATCATGATTACCTAATTGGGCCATGGGACGCGTGACCCAAAATAGTAGCCACCTAAGAGTCTGGTAGTTCAATGATTGGTCCAGGAAACAGTTTGTCCATGATCCTTGACATGTGGACATGTGAAGCAGGCCATTTACTCTATCCATGAATTAGCTTGACACTGGTATTGTCGATCCTCCGGTGAGATAACTTCAAGATCAGCCATTATTGTACCAACCCCAAAAACCTCCCCCAACTACAATTTACCAATAAAAACCATGACACTGCTGTTTGGATAATTTTGGCCACAGCAGCCTTTATTTAAAATAACAGATACTAAATTCAAGTTTAATATAATAATGGTAGGGTCTTCGAAGCTCTGAAAATCTGGCGATTACCAAAACCAGAAATCATAACCCAACCCATAAGTACTCCCAGCCACTACCCCACTGGCTCGGGAGCACAATAACCCAAGGGTTCCACTGGACATTTAAACTTCCAGGGACCCAACATTCCATTGCTGCGAGTCCCCCCAAAATCACCAGACCAAAAACCATCTTTTTCCAATTGAGTAATCCATATCTTAGTGGATTCCCCAGACTAATTTATAACCAACTTTTAAGGACCCCCCAACAAGGGCACTTTGAATACCTCAAATGCCTGAGACCCCCTTTCATCGAAATGCTATGGCCCTTTCAGTCCCCTCTTGCAAACCCAATGCCCAAAGGTCACTGCCCACCACATTCAAGTGCACAGTGTCTGCCAACCAAAAATCATCCACCCTTTCTCCAAATCGAAATGGCAGACAAAAATGCCCTCATTCCAATTAACAAAATTAGACAATGCCCTATTTACTTTTATCCACATCTTATTAATCTTCTCGACTGACCGAGCGATTTCAGACCAAACTGTAATCATTCCTGAAAATGACATCCAAAGGCTTAACAAGTCATGTTTAATATCCTTGATCAAATCTTTAAAAGGGCGAACTCCGAAGTCCTTACCCCCACACGTAACACTAAAATATCAGGAGCCCTATTCAGGCGAGCACTGCATTGCACTTCTTGCAAGACCCTGCTCCAACCCATACCCCTAAAGCCCAGCCACGTGATCACCGCCGTGTTTCTGGAAAACCCGAGCTGTATACCCTCCTTCCTCACATCAGCCCACAGCGTTCACCAATGGACGTATGAATGGCTTAGGATCCATATAAAAAGAGAATCGAAATCTGTAATGAAAAACAAACGAATCACAATCAAGGTTTAAACTACACTAAATGAACACTTAAATCCAACCACTTCAGAACTCTAATGAGGTAAACCTTCAACTTAATCCTGAGACCTAATGTAATCCCAATAACGCTTGGACTCCCATCGCCCGATGCGCTGTACCGTTTCAGCGCTAAACCCGCATACTGCTGCCTTTGTCGCAGCCCCTATATGAAAAGAGCATGGTGCAAAACGAGACGAATCTGAACCCAAAATGTTCAAAAATTTCCAAAACACTGCAGTAAACTGGTATTCAGACAAGAAGGACCAATCTGAGTGACACAACAAAGGTCCACCGAACTAGGCTTGAAAGCATTAAAAAGCTGCAAACAGCGTAATGGACACATAGCAGTTTCTGGAATTGCTCCTAAAACTACCTGTTTTACCATTCCTTCCTGATTTGTTTTTGATTTTCGAATAAAGAATTCTATACCCCGCATTATGGCAACGTTATCCGATACCAAAAGTAGAGATGATCGAATTTGATCGGGTCCCTGCTTATTCGGCAAGCTATAGCGCTTACCGAATGAGCTGCAGAGGGAACCCCAATACATGGAGCACGCCAGCTGATCAGCTGTCTGGCCCCACAGCTGCATGTGTCGCGGCTGTGTCACAGTCACACTGTTATGAATGTGCTGGAGATGGTTTCTGAGCAGAGGCT
>VIAB01038289.1:0-12699 GCA_009801035.1 Oophaga pumilio
TCTTTCGCCCGGGGCCCATAAAAACCTTGAGCCGGCCCTGCCCACATGCTCGGCTGCCACAGATCCCGGTCACTGCCCTCCCCTAGTCCGGGCAGGCCCGGGTCCCCCTCTGTGGTCCAGAGGGTCCACATTACCTTACCATCTGGGACACATGCCCCACGTCGTCGTGGTCTGGCGGCGTGGGAGCATTGGCTAGCTAGGCTAGCTATGCCATGTCCCGACGCCCCGAAGACGCGGAAGCATCACACTCAGGAAACTCCTGTTCACCTTCTTCCTCCCATACAGTTTTTTTTTGTTTGTGACTGAAAGGCCTGCACTGCTACCAAGTCATATGCACTTCAATAAGCATTTGAATCCACATTCTGGATGAGACCAGGAAACTACAATTCACCTTCTTCATGTTGGTCTCCCAAACTGTTTTTTTGGTCTGTGACTGCAAGTCCTGCACTGCTACCAAGTCATATGCACTCTAATAAGCGTTTGAACCCAGGTATTGGATGTGCCCATGAAAATCACTTCACATTGTTTATGTTGTCCTCCCATTCTGTTTATTTTGAAAGTGAATGCAAGGCCTGCCCTGCTACGAAGTCATATGCACCCCAATAAGACTTTCAACCCACATACTGGAAGGGCCAAGGAAAATCCACTTAACATTATTTATGTTGTCATCCCATTCTGTTTGTTTTGCCTGTGACTGCAAGGCCTGCCCAGCTTCCAAGTCATATGCACCCCAATAAGCCTTTGTACCCACATACTGGATGGGCCCAGGAAACTCCACTTCACCTTCTTCCTTGTGTCCTCCCATTCTGTTTGTTTTGTCTGTAACTGCAAGTTCTGCACTGCTACCAAGTCATATGCACCCCATTAAGCCTTTGAACCCACATACTGAATGGGCCCAGGAAACTCCACTTCACCTTCTTAGTGTTGTCCTCCCAAACTGTTTTTCCTTGTCTGTGACTGCAAGTCCTGCACTGCTACTAAGTCATATGCACCCTAATAAGCCTTTGAACCAAGGTACTGGATGTGCCCATGAAAATCCACTTCAAATTGTTCATGTTGTCCTCCCATTCTGTTTTTTTTTGTTAGTGACTGTAAGGCCTGCAATGCTACCAAGTATTATGCACCCCAATAAGCCTTTCAACAAACATACTAGATGGGCCCATGAAAATCCACTTCACTTTATTTATGTTGTCATCCCATTCTTTTTTTTTGCTTGTGACTGCAAGGACTTCCCTGCTTCCAAGTCATATGCATCTCAATAAGCCTTTGAACCGACATACTAGAGGGGCCCAGGAAACTCCACTTCATATTCTTCATTGTGTCCTCCCATTCTATTTGTTTTGTCTGTGACTGCAAGTTCTGCACTGCTACCAAGTCATATGCACCTGAAAAAGACTTTGACCAGGTACTGGATGGGCCCATGAAACTCCACTTGACACTATTCATGCTGTCATCCCATTCTGTTTGTTTTGCCTGTGACTGCAAGGCCTGCCCTGCATCCAAGTCATATGCACCCCAATAAGCCTTTGAACCCACATACTGGATGGGCCCAGGAAACTCCACCTTCTTCATTGTGTCCTCCCATTCCACTTGTTTTGTCTGTGAGTGCAAGTCCTGCACAGCTACCAAGTCATATGCACCTGAAAAAGCCTTTGACCAGGTACTGGATGGGCCCATGAAACTCCACTTCACACTATTCATGCTGTCATCCCATTCTGTTTGTTTTGCCTGTGACTGCAAGGCCTGCCCTGCATCCAAGTCATATGCACCCCAATAAGCCTTTGAACCCACATACTGGATGGGCGCAGGAAACTCCACTTCACATTCTTCATTGTGTCCTCCCATTCTGTTTGTTTTGTCTCTGTCTGCAAGTCCTGCACTGCTACCAAGTCATATGCACCTGAAAAAGTCTTTGAACCCAGGTACTGGATGGGCCCAGGAAACTCTACTTCACCTTCTTCATATTGTCTTCCCATACTTTTTTTTTTTATCTGTGACAGCAAAGCTTGACCTGCACTGCATCCAAGTCAAACGCACTCCAATAAGTCTTTGAACCCAGGTACTGGACGGGCCCAGAAAACTCAATTTCACCTTCTTCATGTTGTCCTCCCATAATGTTTTTTTGTCTGTGACTGCTACCAAGTCATATGCTCCCCAATACGCCTTTGAACCACATATTGGATGGGCCCAGGAAACTCCACTTCACCTTCTTTATGTTGTCCTCCCATTCTGTTTGTTTTGTCTGTGACTGAAAGTCCTGCACGGCTACCAAGTATTTTTGCACCCCAATAGGCCTTTGAACCTAGGTACTGGATGGGCCCAGGAAACTCCACTTCACCTTCTTCATTTTGTCCTCCTATACTGTTTTTCTTTTTGTCTGTGACTTCAAGGCCTGCCCTGCTTCCAAGTCATATGAACCCCAATAAGTCTTTGAACCCAATTACTTGATGGGACCAGGAAACTCCACATCACCTTCATTGTGTCCTCCCTCATTCTGTTTTTTTAGTCTGAGACTTCAAGTCCTGCACTGCTACCAAGTCATATGCACCGCAATAAGCCTTGGAACCTAGGTACTGGATGTGCCCATGAAAATCCATTTCACATTGTTCATGTTGTCCTCCCATTCTGTTTTTTTTGTCAGTGACTGCAAGGCCTGCACTGCTACCAAGTTTTATGCACCCCAATAAGCCTTTCAACCCACATACTAGATGGGCCCAGGAAAATCCACTTCACATTATTTTTGTTGTCATTCCATTCTGTTTGTTTTGCCAGTAACTGCAAAGTCTGCACTGCTTCCAAGTCATATGCACCCAAATAAGCCTTTGAGCCCACATACTGAATAGACCCAGGAAATAACACTTCACATTCTTCATTGTTTCCTCCCATTCTGTTTGTTTTGTCTGTGATTGCAAGTACTGCACAGCTACCAATTCATATGCACCCCAGCAAGCCTCAGAAACCACATACTGGATCGGCCCAGGAAAATCCACTTCACATTTTTTATGTTGTCATCCCACTCTGTTTATTTTGAAAGTGAATGCAAGGCCTGCCCTGCTACGAAGTCATATTCACCCCAATAAGCCTTTGAACCCACATAGTGGATGTGCCCAGGATACTCCACTACACATTCTTCATTGCGTCCTCCCATTCTGTTTGTTTTGTCTGTGTCTGCAAGTCCTGCACTGCTACCAAGTCATATGCACCCGAAAAAGCCTCTGAACCCAGATACTGGATTGGCCCAGGAAACTCCACTTCACCTTGTTAATGTTGTCCTCCCAAACTATTTCTTTGTCTGTGACAGCAAGGCCTTTCCTGCCCTGCTTCCAAGTCATATGCACTCCAATAAGCCTTTGAACCAAGGTAATGGATGAGCACAGGAAACTCCACTACACCTTCTTCATGTTGTCCTTCCATAATGTTTTTTTGTCTGTGACTGCAAGTCCTGCACTGCTACCAAGTCATATGCACCACAATTCACCTTTGAAATCACAGACTGGATGGGCCTAGGAAACTCCACTTCACCTTCTTTATGTTGTCCTCCCATTCTGTTTGTTTTGTCTGTGACTGAAAGTCCTGCATTAATACCAAGTTTTTTGCACCCAAATAAGCCTTTCAAACCGAGTACTGGATGGGCCCAGGAAACTCCACTTCACCTTCTTCATGTTGTCCTCCTATACTGTTTTTTTAGTTTGAGACTGCAAGTCCAGCACTGCTACCAAGTCATATGCACCCCAATGAGCTTTTGAACCTAATTACTGGATGGGCCCAGGAAACTCCACTTCACCTTATACTTGTTGTCCTCCCATTCTGTTTGTTTTGTCTGTGATTCAAAGTCCTGCACTGCTACCAAGTTTTTTGCACCCCAATAAGACTTTGAACCCAAATACTGGATGGGACCAGGAAACTGCAAGTGGTGCACTGCTACCAAGTCATATGCAAACCAATAAACATGTACTGGATGGCCAAGGAAAATCCACTTTACATTATTCATGTTGTCATCCCATGCTCTTTGTTCTGCCTGTAAATGCAGACCTGCGCTGCTTCCAAGTCATATGCACTCTAATAAGCCTTTGAACTTAGGCACTGGATTTGTCCAGGAAACTACACTTCACCTTCTTCAAGTTTTCATTTCATACTGTTTTCTGTTTGTGTCTGCAAGTCCTGCCGGCTACCAAGCCATATGCACCCCAGTAAGCTTTTGAAACCACATACTGGATGGGCATTGGAAACACTACTTCACCTTCTTCATGTTGTCCTTTCAAACTGTTTTTTTTTTGTCAGTGACTGCAAGTCCTGCAATGCTACCAAGTCATATGCACCCCAATAAGCCTTGGAACCTAGGTACTGGATGTGCCCATGAAAATCCACTTCACATTGTTAATGTTGTCCTCCTATTCTGTTTGTTTTGTCTGTGACTGCAAGTCCTGCAGTGCTACCAAGTCATATGCACACCAATAAGCCTCTGAACCCACATACTGGATGGGCCCAGGAAATTCCACTTCAACTTCTTAAAGTTATCTTCCCATACTGTTTTTTTTGTCTGTGACTGCAAAGCCTGCCCTGCCCAGCTTCCAAGTCATATGCACTCCAAAAAGCCTTTGAACCCAGGTACTGGATGGGCCCAAGAAGCTCCACTTCACCTACTTCATCTTGTCCTCTCATGCAGTCTTTTTGTCTGTGACTGCAAGGTCTGCACTGCTACAGAGTGATATGCACCCCAATAAGCCTTTCAACCCACATACTGGATGGGCCCAGGAAAATCCACTTCACATTATTTATGTTGTCAACCCATTCTTTTTGTTTTGCCTGTGACTGCACGGCCTGCACTGCTACTAAGTCATATGCTTCCCAATAAGTCTTTGAACACAGGTACTGCATGGGCACAGGAAACTCCACTACACCTTCTTCAGCTTGTCCTCTCATACTGTTTTTTTTGTCTGTGACTGCACGGCCTGCACTGCTACTAAGTCACATGCACCCCAATAAGCCTTTGAACCCAGGTACTGGATGGGCCTAGGAAAATTCACTTCACATTATTCATGTTGTTCTCCCATTCTGTTTTTTTGTCAGTGACTGAAAGACTTGCCCTGCTACCTAGTCATATGCACCCCAATAATCCTTTGAACCCACACACTGGATGGGCCCAGGAAACTCCACTTCAACTTCTTCAATGTGTCCTACCATTCTGTTTGTTTTGTCCGTGACTGCAAGTCCTGCACTGCTACCAAGTCATATGCACCCCAATAAGCCTTTGAACCCATGTACTGGTTCAGCCCAGGAAAATCCACTTTATATTATTCATGTCGTCATCCCATTCTGTTTGTTCTGCCTGTGAATGCAAGGCCTTCCCTGCTTCCAAGTCATACGAACCCCAATAAGCCTTTGAACCCACATACTGGCTGAGCCCAGGAAACTCCACTTCACCTTCTTCATGTTGTCCTCCCATGCTGTTTTTTTGTCTGTAACTGCAAGGCCTGCCCTGCCCTGCTTCCAAGTCATATGCACTCTAATTAGCCTTTGAACTTAGGCACAGGATTTGTCCAGGAAACTCCATTTCACCTTCTACTTGTTGTCCTCCCATTCTGTTTGTTTTGTCTGTGATTCAAAGTCCTGCACTGCTACCAAGTTTTTTGCACCCCAATAAGACTTTGAACCCAAATACTGGATGGGCCCAGGAAACTCCACTTCTTCATTGTGTCCTCCCATTCGGATTTTTTAGTCTCAGACTGCAAGTCCTGCACTGCTGCCAAGTCATATGCACCCCAATAAGCCTTTGAACCTAGGTACTGGATGGGCCCAGAAAACTCTACTTCACCTTCTTTATGTTGCCCTCCCATTGTGTTTGTTTTGTCTGTGACTGCAAGTGCTGCACTGCTACCAAGTCATATGAAAACCAATTAACCTTTGAACACATGTACTGGATGGGCCCAGGAAAATCCACTTAACATTATTTATGTTGTCATCCCATTCTGTTTGTTTTGCCTGTGACTGCAAGGCCTGCCCAGCTTCCAAGTCATATGCACCCCAATAAGCCTTTGTACCCACATACTGGATGGGCCCAGGAAACTCCACTTCACCTTTTTCATGTTGTCCTCCCATGCTGTTTTTTTGTCTGTGACTGCAAGGCCTGCCCTGCTTCCAAGTCATATGCACTCTAATAAGCCTTTGAACTTAGGCACTGGATTTGTCCAGGAAACTACACTTCACCTTCTTCAAGTTTTCATTTCATACTGTTTTCTGTTTGTGTCTGCAAGTCCTGCCGGCTACCAAGCCATTTGCACCCCAGTAAGCTTTTGAAACCACATACTGGATGGGCCTTGGAAACACTACTTCACCATCTTCATGTTGTCCTTTCAAACTGTTTTTTTTTTGTCAGAGACTGCAATTTCTCCAATGCTACCAAGTCATATGCACCCCAATAAGCCTTGGAACCTAGGTACTGGATGTGCCCATGAAAATCCAGTTCACATTGTTAATGTTGTCCTCCTATTCCGTTTGTTTTGTCTGTGACTGCAAGTCCTGCAGTGCTACCAAGTCATATGCACCCCAATAAGCCTCTGAACCCACATACTGGATGGGCCCAGGAAATTCCACTTCACCTTCTTAAAGTTATCTTCCCATACTGTTTTTTTTGTCTGTGACTGCAAGGCCTGCCCTGCCCTGCCCTGTTTCCAAGTCATATGCACTCCAAAAAGCCTTTGAACCCAGGTACTGGATGGGCCCAAGAAGCTCAACTTCACATACTTTATCTTGTCCTCCCATGCAGTCTTTTTGTCTGTGACTGCAAGGCCTGCACTGCTACAAAGCGATATGCACCCCAATAAGCCTTTCAACCCACATACTGGATAGGCCCAGGAAAATCCACTTCACATTATTTATGTTGTCAACCCATTCTGTTTGTTTTGCCTGTGACTGCAAGGCCTGCCCTGCTTCCAAGTCATATGCTCCCCAATAAGTCTTTGAACACAGGTACAGATGGGCACAGGAAACTCCACTACACCTTCTTCAGCTAGTCCTCCCATACTGTTTTTTGTTGTCTGTGACTGCAAGGCCTGCCCTGCTACCAAGTCATATGCACCCCAATAAGCCTTTGAACCCAGGTACTGGATGGGTCATGGAAACTCCACTTCACCTTCTTCATGTTGTTCTCCAATACTGTTTTTTTTGTCTGTGACTGCAAGGCCCGCACTGCTACCAAGTCATATGTACCCCAATAAGCCTTTGAAACTACATACTGGATGGGCCCAGGAAACTCTACTTCAAATTCTTTATGTTGTCCTCCCATTGTGTTTGTTTTCTCTTTGACTACAAGTGCTGCACTGCTACAAAGTCATATGCACCCCAATAAGCCTTTGAACCCATGTACTGTATCAGTACAGGAAAATCCACTTTACATTATTCATGTTGTCATCCCATTCTGTTTGTTTTGTCTGTGACTGCAATTTCTGCACGGCTAACAGGTCATATGCACCCCAATAAGCCATTGAACCTACATACTGGATGGGCCCAGGAAACTCCAATTCAACTTCTGCATATTGTCCTCCCTAACTGTTTTTTTTGTCTGTGACTGCAAGTCCTGCACTGCTACTAAGTCATATGCACCAATAATAAGCCTTTGAACCCAGGTACTGGATGGGCCCAGGAAAATCAAATTCACATTATTTATGTTGTCATCCTATTCTGTTTTTTTGTCAGTGACTGCAAGGCCTGCCGTGCTTCCAAGTTATATGCACCCCAATAATCCTCTGAACCCACATACTGGATGGGGCCAGGAAAATCCACTTCATATTATTCATGTTGTCATCCCATTCTGTTTTTTTTGACTGGACTGCAAGGCCTGCCCTGCTTCCAAGTCATATGCACCCCAATAAGCCTTTGAACCCAGATACTGGATGGACCCAGGAAGCTACACTTCGCCTTCTACATGTTGTCCTCCCATACTGTTTTTTTGTCTGTGACTGCAAAGCCTGCCCTACTCTGCTTCCAAGTCATAAGCACCCCAATATGCCTTTGAACCCACATACTGAATGGGCCCGGGAAACAATACTTCACCTTCTTCCTTGTGTCCTCCCATTCTGTTTTTTTGTCTGTGACTGCAAGTCCTGCACTGCCACCAAGTCATATGCATCCCAATAAGCCTTTGAACCAAGGTACTTAATGGGCCCAGGAAACTTCACTTCACCTTCTTCATATTGTCCTCCGATACTGCTTTTTTTGTGTGTGACTGCAATGCCTGCTCTGCTTCCAAATCAAATGCACTCCAAATATCCTTTGAACACAGGTACTGGATGGGCCCAGGAAACTCCACTTCATCTTCTTCATCTTGTCCTCCCATAATGTTGTTTTTGTCTGTGACTGCAAGGACTGCACTGCCACCAAATCATAAGGACCCCAATAAGCCTTTGAATCCACATACTAGAGGGTTCAAGGAAACTACACTTCACCTTCTTCATTGTGTCCTCTCATTCTTTTTGTTTTGTCTGTGACTGCATGTCCTGCACTGCTAACAAGTCATATGCACCTGAAAAAGCCTTTGAACCCAGGTACTGGATGGGCCCAGGAAACTCCACTTCACCTTCTTCATGTTGTCCTCCCATACTGTTATTTTGTCTGTGACTACAAGGCCTGCCCTACTCTGCTTCCAAGTCCTAAGCACCCCAATGTGCCTTTGAACCCAGAAACTGAATGTTCCCAGGAAACTTCACTTCACCTTCTTCATTATGGTCTCCCATTCTGCTTTTTTGTCTGTGACTGCAAGTTCTGCACTGCTACCAAGTCATACGCACCCCAATAAGCCTTTGAACTCAGGTACTGGATGGGCCCAGGAAACTCCACTTCACCTTCTTCATGTTGTCTTCCCATACTCTTTTTTTTGTATGTGACTGCAAGACCTGCCCTGCCCTGCTTCCAAGTCATATGCACTCCAATAAGCCTTTGAACCCAGGCACTGAATGGCACAGGAAACTCCACTTCAACTTCTTCATTTTGTCCTCCCATACTGTTTTTTTTTGTCTGTGACTGCAAGGTGTGCCCTACTCTGCTTCCAATTCATAAGCACCCCAATATGCCTTTGAACCCCACAAACTGAATGGGCCCAGGAAACTACACTTAACCTTCTTCATTGTGTCCTCCCATTCTGTTGTTTTAGTCTGTGAGTGCAAGTCCTGCACTGCTACTAAGTCATATGCACCCTAATAAGCCTTTGAACCCAGGTACTGGATGGGCCCAGGAAACACCACTTCACCTTCTTAATATTGTCCTCCCATACTGTTTTTTTTTGTCCTTGACTGCAATGCCTGCCCTGCTTCCAAGTCATAAGCACTCCAATTATCCTTTGAACCCAGGTACTGGATGGGCCCAGGAAACTCCACTTCACCTTCTACATGTTGTCCTCCCATACTGTTTTTTTGTCTGTGACTGAAAGGCCTGCCATGCTTCAAAGTCATATGCAACCCAATAAGCCTTTGAACCCACATAATTGATGGGCCCAAGAAACTTCACTTCACTTTCTTAATACTGTCCTTCCATTCTGTTTTCTTTTTGTCTGTGACAGCAATTCCTGCCCTTCCCTGCTTCCAAGTCATATGTACTCCAATAAGTCTTTGAACGCAGGTACTAGATGGGCCCATGAAACTCCACTTCATCTTCTTCATGTTGTCCTTCCATACTGTTTTTTTGTCTGTGAATGTAAGTTCTGCACTTCTGCCAAGTCATATGCACCCCAAAAAGTCTTTGAACCAAAGCACTGGATGGGCCCTGGAAACTCCACTTCACCTTGTTCATGTTGTCTTCCCAATCTGTTATTTTTGTCTGTGACTGCAATTCCTGCCCTGCCCTGCTTCCAAGTCATATGTACTCCAATAAGCATTTGAACCCAGGTACTGGATTGGACCAGGAAACTCCACTTCATCTTCTTCATGTTGTCCTTAGATACTGTTTTTTTGTCTGTAAATGTAAGTCCTACACTGCTACCAAGTCATATGCAATCCAATAAGCCTTTGAATCCAGGTACTGGATGGGCCCAGGAAACTCCACTTCATCTTCTTCATGTTGTCCTCCCATACAGTTTTTTTTTGTCTGTGACTACAAGGCCTGCCCTACTCTGCTTCCAAGTCCTAAGCACCCCAATATGCCTTTGAACACAGAAACTGAATGTTCCCAGGAAACTATACTTCACCTTCTTAATTATGTCTCCCATTCTGTTTTTTTTGTCTGTGACTGCAAGTCCTGCACTGCTACCAAGTCATATGCACCCCAATAAGCCTTTGAACCCAGTTACTGGATGGGCCCAGGAAAATCCACTTCACCTTCTTCATATTGTCCTCCCATACTGTTTTTTTTTGTCTGTAACTGCAATTCCTGCCCTTCCATGCTTCCAAGTCATATGTACTCCAATAAGCCTTTGAACCCAGTTACTGGATGGGCCCAGGAAACTCCACTTCATCTTCTTCATGTTGTCCTTCCATACTGTTTTTTTGTCTGTGAATGTAAGTCCTGCATTTCTACCAAGTCATATGCACCCCAAAAAGTCTTTGAACCCAAGTACTGGATGGACCCTGGAAATTCCACTTCACCTTGTTCATGTTGTCCTCCCAATCTGTTTTTTTTTGTCAGTGACTGCAAGGCCAGCCCTGCTACCAAGTCATATGCACCTCAATAAGCCTTTGAATCCACATGCTGGATGGGCCCAGGAAAATCCACTTCACATTACTCATAATGTCATCCCATTCTCTTTGCTTTGCCTGTGACTGCAAGGCCTGCTCTACTTCTAAGTCATATGCACCTCAATAAGCCATTGAACCCAGGTACTGGATGGGCCCAGGAAAACCCACTTCACATAATTCATGTTGTCATCCCATTCTGTTCTTTTTGCTTGTGACTATAAGGCATTCTCTGCTTCCAAATCATATGCACCCCAATAAGCTTTTGAACCCACATACTGGATGTGCCCAGGATATTCCACTTCACTTTCTTCAATGTATCCTCCCATTCTGTTTTTTTTTGTCTGTGACTGCAAATCCTGCACTGCTAAAAAGTCTTAAGCAACCCAATAATCCTTTGAACACGGGTACTGGATGGGTCCAGGAAACTCCACTTCACATTCTTCTTGTTGTCCTCCCATACTGTTTTTTTGTCTGTGACTGCAAGGCCTGCCCTGCCCTGCTTCCAAGTCATATGCACTACAATAAGCCTTTAAACCCAGGTACTGGATGGGCAGAGGAAACTCTACTTCACCTTCTTCATGTTGTCCTTCCATACTGTTTTTTTGTTTGTGAATGTAAGTCCTGCACTTCTACCAAGTCATATGCACCCCAAAAAACCTTTGAACCCAAGTACTGGATGGGCCCTGGAAAATCCACTTCACCTTGTTCATGTTGTCCTCCTAATCTGTTTTTTTTTGTCAGTGACTGCAAGGCCAGCCCTGCTACCAAGTCATATGCACCCCAATAAGCCTTTGAGCCCAGGAACTGGATGGGCCCAGGAAAATCGACTTCACTTTATTCATGTTGTCCTCTTGTTCTGTGTTTTTTTTGTCAGTGACTGCAAGGTCTGACCTGCTACCAAGTCATATGCACCCCAATAAGCCATTAAACCCAGGTACTGGATGGGCCCAGGAAAACCCACTTCACATAATTCATGTTGTCATCCCATTCTGTTCTTTTTGCTTGAGACTATAAGGCATGCTCTGCTTCCAAATCATATGCACCCCAATAAGCTTTTGAACCCACATACTGGATGTGCCCAGGAAATTCCACTTCACTTTCTTCATTGTATCCTCCCATTCTGTTTTTTTTGTCTGTGACTGCAAATCCTGCGCTGCTAAAAAGTCTTATGCAGCCCAATAATTCTTTGAACCCAGGTACTGGATGGGTCCAGGAAACTTCACTTCACATTCTTCTTGTTGCCCTCCCATACTGTTTTTTTGTCTGTGACTGCAAGGCCTGCCCTGCCCTGCTTCCAAGTCATATGCACTACAATAAGCCTTTGAACCCAGTTACTTGATGGGCAGAGGAAACTCTACTTCACCTTCTTCATGTTGTCCTCCTATACTGTTTTATTTGTCTGTGACTGCAAGGCCTGCCCTGCTTCCAAGTCGAAAGCACCCCAATAAGCCTTTGAACCCAGGTACTGGATGGGCCCAGGAAACTCCACTCTACCTACTTCATGTTGTACTCCCATACAGGTTTTTTTTGTCTGTGACAACAAGGCCTTCGCTGCTCTGCTTCTAAGTCATATGCACTCCAATAAGCCTTTAAACCCAGGTACTGAATGGGCCAACGAAACTACACTTCACCTTCTTTATGTTGTCTTCCCATACTGTTTTTTTTTGTCTGTGACTGCAAGTCCTGCACTGCTACCTAGTCATATTCAAACCAATAAGCCTTTGAAACCACATACTGGATGGGCCCTGGAAACTCCACTTCACCTTGTTCATGTTGTTATCCCTATCTTTTTTTTTGTCAGTGGCTGCAAGGCCAGCCCTGCTACAAAGTCATATGCACCCCAATAAGCCTTTGAACCCAGGAACTGGATGGGCCCAGGAAAATCGACTTCACATTATTCATGTTGTCCTCCTGTTCTGTGTTTTTTTGTCAGTGACTACAAGGTCTGACCTGCTACCAAGTCATATGCACCCCAATAAGGCCTCTTTCACACATCCGGCGGGCGCATAAGCGGCGCCCCCGGCATTTTGCCGCA
>VIAB01038292.1:0-14904 GCA_009801035.1 Oophaga pumilio
CCAACCTCTCTGGTGTTCGGCTGCCTATTCGGTTTTTTGCTCCTGCCTCCTCAGCTACCTATACATAACAGGTGTAGTGGAAGACCTATCGGTCCCTATTATACAATTTCTACTGTGGTGAAATTTATGCCATTTTTTTGGTGTCTGCCAGTAATTTTTGGAAATATGAACACTCCTAGTTGGGTGTCCATTTGCTGGATTGGGTGTAGTGGAAAACCTGGCGGTCCCTATTAAACAATCTATACTGTGGTGAAATTGTTGCCACTTTGATATTGTCTGCCAATAATTTTTGGAAATGTGAACACTCCTGGTTGGGTCTCCTTCATGTGTGTTGCCTGTAGCAGTAGGCCCCGAGACCGTCAGGCCTCCTCTTCCTTGGACTCAACTACCCGTGTTACTATCCTTAAATTTTTACGACAATGGTAGTCTGCAAAACTGATATTTGTGCCACCTGAGTGTTTCTCAGCATGAAAGCTGGTAGCGGTGTTGCATGTGGTATCAGGGCTCCCAGCAAAGGAGGCCTACACCGATACCTCACTCACCTCATCTTACTGTGACTTTCAATTGTAAGCTGTAAATGCTGTCCCAGACATCGATACCTCATGCCAGGCTGATTGCTACAGTGCCATGCTACAATTTGTACTGTGGGTGAATTGAGGCCACTTTTCTGAAGTCTGTCCCTCATTTGATGTGTTTTGGCAGCATTTGGGGCCATTACAAGGTGTTGTGCATGCGTTTGTTTTTGCTTCCCATTGACCTGAATGGCGTTTGGTTGTGTTCGGTGAATATTCGACGAATTAATCTGCGAATATTGCAAATTCGGCTATCGTAATCCGAACCGAACATTGAAATATTCGCTCATCTGTAATTATAATACCTTTTTTAGTCCATATTACTAATGTTTGAAGATATATTCTGATGTCATTTATTGTCTACAGACTGAAGAACAGCAGTGAAGGGAGAACATTTCTCCCTGCTCCACCACAGAGTTTAACTGTATTTGCTGTATTGGGGCCCATGGCAACTGCTCCCTCTGACAACCCCGGTAGCTACGCTACTAGATCTAGGGGTACGTTGAGATATAGTTTTTAGATTTTTAAGTTTTTACAGATATGTGAATTTATAATGTGGTGATATATGTAAGTTGTGCAGAGTACATCAGGGATTCAAAGTGGTGCAAAAAATATGAGTAAATAAAAAAATAAATGTAGTAATCTATGGATGTGTGGTACACTTTAAAACAATATTTTATGCATAGGTCAAGCTTTTGGGTGCAGGTCTCGCATTGCCCAGTTTTATGCTTTCTTATTCATCTTTTGTAACATACGCTGCACTTTTTGGAGACCTTCCTTTCCTGGTAGTATGAGGGACCTCATTGGGAAATGTTGCCCTAGTACAATACGGGCACCTTCAGTTCCAGAACTGGGACCCTACCCTTTCTGACTTCCAAATACTAGGGCCTTGATCACTACCTCCTGAAACAGAAGGAATGTGCCAATCTGGCATGCACATCATGAGAGCACATAAGCATTATACATTGCCATTTGTTCAATATGTATGAACAGCTTTTTGTACCACACTTTTGTTTTCCGCATCGTACTACAAGGTTGGAGGAATTGATCAGCGAGATCAACTCCACCCATGTACATACTTGTAAAATAAATAAATTGTCAAAATATTGACATCCTTGTCCTTATACTTGAAGTAGCAGGCGTAAATCTATAGTACTACAGTAATTTTCCACTAAACTTTTAAATTAAATAAGATGTACTAGGCCGCTGTGAGTAAAGGAAAAGTCCCCTGTTTTGCTGGGGATTTCAGATGTATGCCCTGACGAGGACACAGAACGCAATGTGAAAGCACCCTTAGATGTCAATACCATATAATTCTCAGTTTTTGTCCAACAAGTGTATGTAAATGCTGCCAGAACACATTCTTTAATTTAATTTTTCGCTAAGGACTTCCAGGAAAATTAAAATGTACTTACCAAATTTTTTGTTTCCTGTAGGCTAAAAGGCTGCATAATATATTTTACCCCAAAAATGTTATTGTTTTATTAAAACATGTGAAATCATTGTTTCCAGGGATTCCTATAGAAAGTCTAACTGCCAATTAAGGCTGGTTTCACACATCCGGCGGGCGCCTTGCGGCGCCCCCGGCATTTTGCAGCAGCGCCGCATCTGAAAATCTGATGCGCCGCATGCGGCTTTTTTCGCATTGACATGCATTAGCGCCGGATGGCGCCGCATGTCAATGCGTTGCATGCGGTTTTGTCCGGATGCGGCGCAAATGTACATTGCGGCGTCCGGAAAAAACACTGCATGTAACGTTTTTTGTTTTTGCCGGATGGTTTCTTATCTCTCCAAGCATCAGAAACCATCCGGCAAAAAAACGCATTTTGGCCGCCGGAAGTGTGAAAGGTTTTCACATGCGGCGCTGCGGCAAAATGCCGGGGGCGCCGCCAGGCGCCCGCCGGAAATGTGAAAGAGGCCTAAAGTTGCTAATTATTAACCTTGTATTCCTCTGTACAATTCTATCCAGCAAGAGGGAAACAACTGGAGCCAGTGTCCAAAATTGATTAATTAAAACCTGAAATTTAGTTATTTGAGTTAAAAACATATAACCAGTGAGATTCTGCTGTTCTGCTGCCTGCAACATCCTCCAGCATACAGTGGGGAAAATAAGTATTTGATCCCTTGCTGATTCTCTGCATTGCTCCCGAGCCTATGCATTTTTATCCATGAAATAAAGAATTCCACTTTTGGCAACGGTGAGTGCCTTCCTTTTTTCTTTCACTGTGCAAATGGACTCTATATTTACACAGGATTGAGCACCCGTTCCCTGGTGTGTGTGGTGTGAATATAGTGTGTGAATGATCTCTGCAGATTTGTTTAAGAGACCACGGTGGTGCTGCAGTGCCGAATCTGTTTTTCTCTGTTTTTGGATTTTATAAGTTTGCCCACTGACAAAGACATGAACAGTCTATAATTTTAAGGGTAGGCTAATTTTAACATTGAGAAATAGAAAAACAAAAACAAAATCCCGAAAATCTCATTGTATAAATTATATAAATTTATTTGATTTTCCAGTGAGAAATAAGTATTTGATCCCTCTGGAAAACAAGACTTAATACTTGGTGGCAAAACCCTTGTTGGCAAGCACAGCAGACAGCCATTTTTTGTAGTTGATGATGAAGTTTGCGCACATGTCAGGAGGAATTTTGGTCCATTCCTCTCTGCAGATCATCACTAAATCATTAAGATTTTGATGCTGTCGCTTGGCAACTCGGAATTTCAACTCCCTCCATAAGTTTTCTATGGGATTAAGGTCTGGAGACTGGCTAGACCACTCCATGACCTTAATGTGCTTCTTTTTGAGCCACTCCTTTGTTGCCTTGGCTGTATGTTTTGGGTCATTGTCTTGCTGGAAGACCCAGTCATGACCCATTTTTAATGTCCTGGCAGAGGGAAGGAGGTTGTCACTCAGGATTTTACGGTACATGGCTTCATCTATTTTACCACTGATGCGGTGAAGTAGTCCTGTGCCCTTAGCAGAGAAACACCCTTAAAAAAATTAAGGTTTCCACCTTCATGCTTGACAGTGGGGACGGTGTTCATTGGGTCATAGGCAGCATTTCTCTTCCTCCAAACACGGCGAGTTGAGTTAATGCCAAACAGATTAATTTTTGTCTCATCTGACCACAGCACCTTCTTCCAATTACTCACAGAATCATCCAGGTGTTCATTGGCAAACTTCAGACGGGCCTGCACATGTGCCTTCTTGAGCAGGGGGACCTTGCTGGCACTGCAGGATTTTAAGCAGCGTAATGTGCTACCAATGGTTTTCTTGGTGACTGTGGTCACAGCTGCTTTTAGATTATTAACAAGTCCCCCTGTGGAGTTTTAGGTTGATCGCTCACCTTTCTCATGATTAAGAATACCCCGCTATGTGAGATTTTGCATGGTGTCACAGATCGATGTCAATTGACATTCATTTTGTATTTCTTCTATTTTCTTACTATTGCACCAACAGTTGTCTCCTTCTCACCCAGCATCTTATTAAGGCTGTGGTTCCACGATCCGGAACCACAGCGCTTTGGACGGAGCGGAAAGTCCGCTCCGCCCAAAGCCCCGCCCCCTAGTGAACGCGTGGTCAATCCGAATGTGTTCATAGAACACATCCGGAACACATCCAGAATAACCGCAGCGCTACACAGGCCTGTGTTATTTCCCTTGCGGCGACGCAGCGTCGCCGCAAGGGAATAGGACATGCTGCAGTCTAAAAAGACGCGCCGCATGTCCGTTAACGCAGGTCTGCCGCCTGCGTGTTTTTAAGCATAGTGGAGACTGGATTTCTTGAAATCCCCTCCACTATGCTGTAACATCTGGACGCTGCTTGTTTGACGCTGCGCCAGCGCACAGCGTCAAACACGCAGCAATTCCTGAGTGTTTCCTGACCGTGGAAACACACCCTTATGGTTTTGTAGCCCATTCCAGCTATGGTCTTGTCAATGACATCCTTATAAAGCTCTTTGGTCTTGCTCATGTTGTAGAGGTTAGAGTCTGACTGATTAATTGAGTCTGTGGACAGGGGTCATTTATAAAAGTGACTATGTAAGACAGCTGTCTTTAATGCAGGTAATGCGTTGATTAGGAGCATCTAACTAGTCTGTAGGAGCCATAACTCTTAATGGTTGTTAGGGGATCAAATACTTATTTCTCACTGCAAAATGCAAATAAATTTATATCATTTATACAGTGTGATTTTCTGGATTTTATTTTTGATATTTTATCTCTCAATCTTAAAATTAACCTACCCTTAAAATTATAGACTGTTCATGTCTTTGTCAGTGAGCAAACTTACAAAATCAGCAAGGGATCAAATACTTATTTCCCCCACTGTAACTGGTTTGCCAGTGGGTCAGTATTGGTGTGGGGTGACATTTCTTGGAGGGCCGCACAGTCCTCCATGTGCTAGCCAGAGGTATCTGACTGCCATTAGGCACCTGGATGAGATCCTCAGACCCATTCAGAGACCACACGCAGGTGCACTGGCCCCAGGGTTCCTTCTGATGCATTACAATGCTAGGCCTCATGTGGCTGAAGTGTGTCAGCAGTTCCTGCATGATGAAGGCATTGATGCTATGGACTGGCCTGCCCGTTACTCAGACCTGAATCCACCTGAGCACATCTGGGACATCATGTCTCATTACATCCACCAACGTCACATTGCACCACAGACTGTGCAGGAGTTGACTGATACTATAATCCAGGTCTGGGAGGAGATCCCTCAGAAAAACATCTGCCACTTCATCAGGAGCATACCCAAGCATTGTAGGGAGGTCATACAGGCACGTTGAGGCCACACACACTACTGAGAATCCTTGTCCTGAGGCATTTCCACTGAAGTTGGATCAGCCTGTAATTTGATTTCCCTCATTGATTTTGATCATCATTCCAAATCCAGACCTCAATGGGATATTAATTTTAATTTACAGTAATCATTTTTTTTTGTTTTATTGCTCTTAACGCATTCCACTAATGAATAAAGATTTGCAACTGGTATATTTCATTCAGTGAGATCAAGGATGTTCCCTTTATTTTTTTTAGCAGAATATAACATTTAATTAGAATGGGAGGCCTTAGTCTAAATCTTTCACCAGGGCCCACCAGACTAGAGTCACGCCACTAGGCACCCCCTTTTTCAAGTATTAAAGCTTGTAAATGCTTTTATAGCCAGCCAAGAGTCTTTCATTTTTTGTTTGAGGGATTTACATCCATTCTTCCTTAGAAAATTCTTCCAGTTCTGTGATTCCTGGGTCATCTTGCATGCACTGCTATTTTGAGGTCTAGCCCCAGATTTTCAATGACGTTGAGATCAAGGGACTGTGAGGGCCATTGTAAAACCTTCACCTTGGACCTTTTGAGGTAGTCTGTTGTGGATTTTGATGTGTTTAGGATCATTATCCATTTGTAGAACCCATCTTCTTCTCAACTTCAGCTTTTCTACAGATGCTGTTATGTTTTCATCAAGAATTTGTTGAAATTTCATTGAATCCATTCTTCCCTCAACCCGTGAAATGGTCCCCATGCCATTGGCTGCAACACAATCCCAAAGCATGATTGATCCACCCCGGAGGCGTAGCTAGGGTTTTGGTTCGGGGGGGCAAAACTTCTGAGTGGGCCCTAATGTCAGCGTTGTTGCTGAAAATTATCTCTATATAAAGACTAACATTGATATTACCGCCATATGGTGAGTGGTAAATACCAGTCCTACGGAACATATAAGAGATTACAGCACAGTTATAAATGGTGACTTACAGCTGACATTCTTTCTTATGGAATTGTTCACTTCTCATGTCTTTTCCTTCTGACTCAGACCAACATGACAACTTCTCCAGCCAGGACTCAGCTGAAGAGATTACAACAAAGACACATTTCACTTCTCATATTTTCAGCACTGTCACAATGGGGCTATTCCCAACCTGCATAAACACCTCATCTTGCTGATACCCCAATACTGAGCCGCTGCTGCCGTATCTGTCTCTATTACAGCACCTACTGTGTGGTACTGTGTGCCTCTAGATGGTAAAATAAATTTCTAGAATATAGTAATGCCTCAGAAAACAGTGCCCACATTTTTTAACTTAGAAAGTAATAATGCCCTGCGTGCCCCTTTGACAGTCACAATAACCGGAGTTCCCCATAACAATAAGTGCCCACTTTACATTTAATAATGTCCTGAGTCTGCCCCTGTACAGCTCCCCTATAGACAGTATAATGACCTCTCACTGTATAGTACCATCCACACAGTATACTGACCGCTTAGTAGCCCCAAACTGTTTAATTGCTCCAACACTGCATGATAGCCCCCTCAATGTAATCTTCACACTCTATGGAGTGCCTCTATAGATAGCCTCCATATAGTATAATGCACCAGATAGTTCTCAATATAGTATAATGCACGCCTCATAGGCCTGCATATAATATAATGTACTCCCCAAAGGCCTCCATATAGTATAATTCACTCCCTTTAGGCCTCCATATAGCATAATGTTCTCCCCATAGGCCTCCATATAGTATAATGCACTTAGCGACCATGTGGCAGAGCAGGGAGATCGTAACTGTACCGGCGTGCCGATACAGTTACAGTAGCGTAGCTCTGGGTGGGCCTCCTTTGAGCGCGGGGTCCAGGATAGGTATGCTACCGATTCACCCCCATGTTGAATGGTTGGAAAGATATTCTTTTCCTTAAATTCTGTGCCCTTTTATTTACACACATACCTTTGCTCATTGTGGCCAAAGAGTTCTATTTTAAACTCAAAGGTCCACAGGACTTGTTTCCAAAATTCATCAGGCTTGTTTAGATGTTCTCTTGCATACTTCTGAAGCTGAATTTTATAGTGAGGCACAAGTAATATTTATACCTCCTCTTTGTGGAATCTCACTGGATACATGTTTTTAACTTAAAGAAGTAAATTCCAGATTTTAATTCATTCAATTTGGACACTTTCTTCAGTTGTTTCCTTCTGCTTATCAGGTGCAGGTGACCTGAATATTCCTCTTTCTCTTTGGGATTGAGTAAAGCCTAACTTGTCTATGCTGTTTCTGGATTACAGAAAAAGCAAATCTGCAAATAATAAATTAAATAATTATTCATTTCTTAGTGACCTTCCATTTTAATACTATTGTAAAACCATGCTCAGACTGGCCAACAGAGGAACATATAAATTCTCTGGTGGACCCCTGTGCAGGAATGAGCACCTCCAGGGCAAAGAACGGCATCAGAAATGTATCCAGCCACAGCAGAATGGCAATATAGCCAAAAACTGCACTGACATGCTCTTTCTCATAAAACACATAGTGTGGTATAATGACTAATGTGGCACCTAGGGGGCGCTGTATAAGTTGCTCAAATTATGCATGGAGGCATGAGATGGATGGGAAACCAGTCCCTGGTATGGTGATAAATGGAAAGTATGTGTCGCAGAGCTATTCTGTGCTGTAGGTCAGTAATATTGTTCTGGGACTCGTAGTCCCATAAGAGTTCTGATTATTGTTAAGGGTGAACCTACAGGGTTAGCTTGTGAGCTGGGTGGGACATGCTAACCACACATACACCGCCCACTGGTGGTGGGAGAATGAATGTTACATACTGGTGATTGTATGTGTTGTGAAGGACCTGTGATGAGGTCATGAACAGGTGACCAGACCATGTGCTTCATGCCTTGGCTTGGGGAGTGGCTACAGGTATGAAAGACAGTGTTCGGCACATGGTGAGGAGATTGTGTTGAAGACTGGGGAGTCTCTGGAAGTCTGGCTGAGACAGTGGAGAGTGTGTCCTGCATAGGGCTGCCTGGAAGGTTCCTGGAAGGTCTGTCAGTGTTGGAAGATCCTGGGGTTGGATCGGATTCCTGGAAGCACGTGGTGAGACTTGGAACTTTTTAGCGGGGGTCCTGAATAGCACCTGGACAGGACATATGGGTGTGCAGAGCCTGTGACGGTCCCACACTGAGAACCATGCGGTTCTGTTGAGGAGTTTGGCTGGAGTCAGCCTGGAAAAGTGACTTTCTGTTACAGTGTGTCAGTGAGCACCGGAAGCGAGTCCAGATCACCCGGGAATGGCACCTGGCGGTCCCTGCTGGCCTGCAGCCGCTTAGTCAAGCCCGTCCCATGCAAGGGTGAGTCTGAGAACAGTGATATTGAAAGCTGGAATGCATTTATGTTTTGTGATGTTTTGTTACCTGGTGTTAAAGAGACAGTAAAACATTGATTTTTGGACTTAAAGCCTGTGTATTGCCTCGTTACTGCATGCCCGGCCCTTGCCTACCAGAGCGGATCCCTACAATAGCCATTAACAATGGATGTGAAAACTGCTAAATTTTGTGGAAAACCTGCGTCAAAGTCATCTTTTTATTTAAATATAGAATCAAGGATGTGTCAGCTGGGAATTTGTGAATGAGGATGAGGTAGTAGTTGCATGTAATGAGGGCTCCCAGAATCACTGTTACTGGTGGGCACCCGACACCTGAGTCCAACACTGCGTACAACCATCTGAGTAAATGTCATGGCATCAAACAGCATAGGTTTTTTTTAATGATTACTAATTAATTACCTAATCCATTGATAATTATTAATAATAATTTATACATACCATTGTCAAATACACCTCTTCTTGAAGACCACCAAAAACCATTCTTAACTCCTGTGGGAAGAAAAAAATAATCAGTACAGTTGCAATCAAAACTATTCAATCCCCATAGTAAATTAGGTGTATGAGCAACATTTACAACCTTTCTTCTGTTTGCAATAAACCAATGCAACAAGAAAAATGCAAATAACAACACAACTAATAAGAAATTCAGCACAAAACACTACTGTTAATGATTACTGAAGTCCAGGCTCGGCATAGGGGAAGGCAAACTAGGCATTTGCCTAGGGCCCCCACTCCCCCAGCCAGTGGCTTTCCATTAATAGCAGCACACCATGCGGGTCGCTATGGGACCCGTGAGTCAGGGGTGCCCAGTGCCAGTGGAGGCTGCATTATACTCTATGGGGGCTGCATTATACTCCATGGAGGCTGCATTATACTATACATACTCTATGGGGGCTTCATTATATTCTATGAGACTGAATTATACTCTGTGGGACTGCATTATGCTGTAAGTACTCTATGGGGCTGATTATAAGCTATGGGGCTGCATTATACTATATGTACTCTATAAGGACGGCATTATACTCTATGTGGGCTGCATTATACTCTTTGGTGCTACATTATACTCTATGATGCTGCATTATACTCTTTGGGGCTGTATTATACTCTATGGGGCCGCATTATACTATATGTAATCTATGGCGATGCATTGTACTCTGTGGGGGCTGCATTATACTCTCTGGGGTTGCATTGTACTCTATGGGACTGCATTGTACTATATGTACTATGTGGGGCTGCATTATACTCTATGGGGTCACATTATACTATATGCAATTTATGGGGCTGCATTATACTCTATGGGGCTGCATTATACTATTTGGGGTTGCATTGTACTCTATGGGGCTGCATTATACTCTATAAGGCTGCGCTATACTCTTTGGGGCTGCATTATACTCTGAGGGCTGAATTATACTCTATGCCGGCTGCATTATACTCTATGAGGGCTGCATTATACTCTATGGGGCTGCATTATACTATATGTACTCTATGACACTTTATTATACAGTCATGGCCAAAAGTTTTGAGAATGACACAAATATTAATTTTTAAAAAGTCTACTGCTTCACTTGTTCTAATGGCAATTTGCATATACTCCAGAATGTTATAAAGAGTGATCAACTTAACAGCAATTACTTGCAAAGTCAATATTTGGCTAGAAAATTAACTTTATCCCCCAAAACACATTTCAACATCATTGCAGCCCTGCCTTAAAAGGACCAGCTAACCTCTTTTCAGTGATTGCTCCATTAACACAGGTGTGGGTGTTGATGAGGACATGGCTGGAGATCAATCTGTCATGATTAAGTAAGAATGAGACCACTGGACACTTTAAAAGGAGGCTGGTGCTTGGCATCATTGTTTCTCTTCTGTTAACCATGGTTATCTCTAAAGAAACACGTGCAGTCATCATTGCAATGCACAAAAATGGCCTAACAGGGAAGAGTATCGCAGCTAGAAAGATTGCACCTCAGTCAACAATCTATCGCATCATCAAGAACTTCAAGGAGAGAGGTTCCATTGTTGCCAAAAAGGCTCCAAGGCACCCAAGAAAGACCAGCAAGCACCAGGACCGTCTCTTAAAAGTGTTTCAACTGCGGGATTGAGCTACCAGCAGTGCAGAGCTTGCTCAGGAATGGCAGCAGGCAGGTGTGAGTGCATCTGCAAGCACTGTGAGGCGGAGACTCTTGGAGCAAGGCCTGGTCTCAAGGAGGGCAGCAAAGAAGCCACTTCTCTCCAGAAAAAACATCATGGGCAGACTGATATTCTGCAAAAGGTACAGGCAGTGGACTGCTGAGGACTGGGGTAAAGTTATTTTCTCTGATGAATCCCCTTTTCGATTGTTTGGGACATCAGGAAAATGCCTCATTCGGAGAAGGCAAGGTGAGCGCTACCACCAGTCTTGTCTCATGCCAACTGTTAAGCATCCTGAAACCATTCATTTGTGGGGTTGCTTCTCAGCCAAGGGAATCGGCTCTCTCACAGTCTTGCTTAAAAACACAGCCATGAATAAAGAATGGTACCAGAATGTCCTCCAAGAGCAACTTCTCCCAACCCTCCAAGAGCAGTTTGGCGATCAACAATGCCTTTTCCAGCATGATGGAGCACCTTGCCATAAAGCAAAGGTGAACTCAGGGAACAAAACAGAGATTTTGGGTCCATGGCCTGGAAACTCCCCAGATCTTAATCCCATTGAGAACTTGTGGTCAATCATCAAGAGACGGGTGGACAAACAAAAACCTAAAAATTCTGACAAAAGGAAAGCATTGATTGTGCAAGAATGGACTGCTATCAGTCAGGATTTGGTCCAGAAGTTGATTGAGAGCATGCCAGGGAGAATTGCAGAGGTCCTGAAGAAGAAGGGTCAACACTGCAAATATTGACTTGCTGCATTAACTCATTCTAACTGTCAGTATAAGCTTTTGTTACTCATATGTTTGCAATTATTATATTTCTGTCTGTGATAAAAACATCTGTCAAACACACACATAAAAACCAGAGGGCAGCAGATCATGTGAAAATATAATATTTGTGTCATTCTCAAAACTTTTGGCCATGACTGTACTCTATGGGGCTGCATTATACTATATGTACTCTATGAGGCTGTATTATACTATATGTACTCGGAAGAAGCTTATCTGCAAAATGGCGCTCTTCGGGTACAGGGTCAGACACAGCGAGCCATCTAGCCGCACTATACCCATACCAGGTAAAAAAAAAACTTTATGTAATGCCTATATATGGGTTTCTCCTTTTTGTTGATTTACTGGATATGGTTTGAGAAATGTACTGCAGTATGACATGTGAATACACCACTTAACAATATATCCTATCTATTGGGCTCCCAACCTTTTCCTGTGACTCTTCTAACTTTGCACTGGCAAAATATAGCTTCCTCAAGCAATCACTTTGGTGTCCATTGGGCCGTATATTGGTAGTCCTTAAATCTGAATAGGTTAAATCTGTATTTCCATCTTCTGTGATCTGCTTTGCATGTCATTCTTCTCAACCCCAGCTTACAGTGTAGGTGCCTGTGCCACTGACTAGCTGCTTTCCACCCTAAATTTGGAGGTTTCCCTTCCCTCTGTCTTTTTAACATGTTTCTTCTCTTTTAAATTTTGTATTCAATAAAAATATTTATTTTAATTTCACCCTCCTTTTCTTTTATCACTTCTTACTGTTATGGCACCTACCACAACAGTGTGTGTAATAATATGTACTCTATGAGGCTGCATTATATTCTATGGGGCCTGCATAATACTCTTTGGGGCTACATTATACTCTGTGCTGCTGCTTCATACTCTTTATGGCTGCATTATACCATTTCAGGCTGCATTTTACCATAAGGGGGCTGCACTATTTTATGGGGCTGCATTATACTCCATGGGGGCTGCATTATATTATATGTACTCTATGGGGGTCTGCATTATATTCTATGTGGGCTGCATTATACACTATAGGGCTGCATTATACTCTATGGGGACGCTGTTGTGAACACTTTGATCTGGCTTCTGAGTTTGGGCTCCCTCTGGTGGTTGCTGCTGGTAATGGAGCTGGGCTGGCTGACAGAAGTCAATCACCTGAAGAGGATGATTGGAGATCAGGTGTTAGACTGGGGAGATTTAAGTGAGCGACCTTCCCTTAGTTGTTGCCGGTGATTTGGTTTTCTTCCTGAGCCTTTTGGAAGTCTGCTTGCCTCCTGCTTAGTCCTGCATCTTTCAGATAAGTTATTTGAAGTTACTAGAAGATAGATCACGGAGGAATAATGTGCGTGTCAGGGGCATACCGGAGGACATACCAGATAAGGATCTGGCTGACTTTTTGCTTAAATTTATGCAAACTGTACTCCCAACCTTGCTCCCCAGGGATTTACTGATTGACAGGATACATAGACTCCCCAAACCCCAGCATGTAGACCCATTCTTGCCCAGAGACACTTTGGCGTGCGTCCACTTCTATACTACCAAAGACGCCTTCATGCAGAGGATGAGGAATCCCCCTGAGCTCCCTACTGAATACCAAGGCTTACAGGTGTTCCCAGATTTATCAGCGTCCACGCTGGCAAAGAGGCGAGAATTCGCTCATGTTTGCAAAGCACTACATGATGTTCATATCCGATACAAATGGGGATTCAATCCTATCAGGCTGATAATATCTTATGAAGGTCGTAGTGTGGTCTGCCAATCTCCCAAACAGGCTGAGAACAACCTATCTGGTTGGAAGATTTCCTTTATTCCCCGTCAAAACCCGATGGGAAAGAAAATTGTTCAGGACTGGATTCAAACATGAAGAGGAGGATGAGATGTTGTCCTGATGCAGGACTCTGCTGTGAGGGTGCTACGGATTTTGTCGCTTGCCCCAGCACCCCGTTTAAGATAACTCCCAGCTATTTTCCATCTTTTTGGGAGTGAACCTTGGAACTGCCCTGAATTGGCAATTACCTGCGGTCTAAGACTGACCAGGAGTTTCACTGCCTGACTAGCCTGGTCTCTGGCCTAGTAGCTGCATGTCTTTGTGTTTAGAATTTTTTTTTTTTAGTCTTTTCTGTGTTTTGTTTCCCTTGTCTCCTGTTTCTCTTTAGGTGCACCTCCAAAATGGGTCCTTTTAATATGGTTACTGTGGCTTTCTATGTTGCCAACACACAAGCCCAGATGCAGGTGATATGGGTTTATGAAGATGTATGTGTGATAATAAGTTTTATAATGTATAATTATGAGTGTCACCATTATGTCTTTAAATGTTAGGGGGTTGAATTGCCCCTGTAAGAGGTCCATCCTATGGAAAGAGGTGAAAAAATCAGGTGCAGAGATTATCTGCCTGCAGGAGACGCATCTGATAGAAGCTGATAATTTTAGGCTGCTTCATCCACAATTCTCCAATATTTACTTCGCTAATAATAGCACAAAAAAGGCTGGGGTGTGCATCATCTTTAAAAATACATTAGCCATCAAATGTATTCGGAAGGTAGCGGACCCTGCGGGCAGATTTCTGTCCCTCGTATGCACATTGAATGGCGAGTTGCACACTGTCACAGTCATCTACACCCCAAATCATTCACAACAGACATTTATCCGCAAAAACTACATAGAGTGGATGGTCTGGCACAGAGCGAAAACATATTGTGGAGACTTTAATCTTCCCATGGACAGGAATCTAGACTACTCACGAGGTGGCATTCGGCCTAAGAAGGAGTTGAAAGGCATAGCCAAAGAATACCATTTACACGATTTCTGGAGGTATTCCCACGCGAGTGAAAAAAATAATACCTTCTATTCTTTCCATAGAAGGTACTATACTCGGATAGACCACATCCTGGTGGATACTACGGTTCTTCCTAGATGCGTCACCTTCAGCATAGGATTAATTACCTGGTCTGACCACGCTCCCATTGTGTTACAGCTAGCGTTAAAACTTCATGCGAACCCTGCTTTTCGGTGGTGTCTGAACCCGTCTCTTTTACTAAATGAGAGGGTGGCGGGTGGTATTGTAGAGCCCAGCTGCGCTTGGAATCTCATTTCCCAGAGGGATGCACTGAAGGTAATGACCACTAGAGGACCCAATATGCATACACACATCTTCACCAATCCCTATAGCCACCAGAGGGAGCCTTTTCAGAGTATACACTGTATAAGGATGGTGAAGACACTGGAGAGCAGACAGTCTAGTCAGAGGGCTGCAGCCTGCAGTGTCAAC
>VIAB01038293.1:2746-15109 GCA_009801035.1 Oophaga pumilio
TTTTCATCAGATATTCCTTCAGCTATATCACTGCTGTTTTTCTCTTTTTTTGTTTCCAGTGAAATCATAGTGTCCTCATTTAGATCCTCAATGAATGTCACATTGTTACTCACTATAACTCTGTCTGTTTTGGGATCTAGGATTCTGTATCCTTTGCAATTTTCAGTATATCCAACAAATATTCCTTCTATGGACCTATTTTGAAGTTTGGAACGTTTTTCTGTGGAATGAATACAAGGACCTTACAACCAAAAACTCTTAAATGATTCACACTTGGTTTCATACCTCCACAGTTCATATGGAGTTTTGTTCAGTTTTCTGGAAAAAATTTGGTTCTGTAGATATGTAGCTGTCATTGCTGCCTCACCCCAATATTTCTCTGGTAGTTTAGAATCTGTCAGCATACACCTTATCATTTCTGTTTGAGTTTTCAGTTTTTCCTTTCTGCTACTCCATTTTGCTCAGGTGTGTATGGAACAGTTTTCTGATGTTCTATACCATTTTGTCTTAAGTAGTTTTCTATCTTGTGTCTTGTAAATTCACCTCCATTATCACTTCTGATGACAATTGGCTTCCTCTGAAACTTGTTATTCGACTATGTCACATAGTCTACTAGTTTATTGAAATTTCGCTTTTGTTCTTGATCAAGTATGTGACTGTGTATCTTGAGTAGTCATCTATAAAAGTTACCATATATCTATTGTCATCTGATGTAGTCACTTTCATGGGTCCACAGACATCAGTATGCACCAAATCACGTGGTCTTGTGCTTTTCGTCTCACATTCTTTAGGAATAGATATCCTTTTGGCTTTAGATTTTATACAACATCCACATCTTAAGGTAATTGAGCAATCAGATATCAATAGATCCTTTGTCAAGCCTTTCCTTTGTAGCTCCATTATACTTTCAGGATGTCTGTGTCCTAGACATCTATGCCACATGTGAATACAATTCTTGTGATCATGCATACGCAACTTCATCTGTTCCTTTAATGTGTCTAGATGATGTAATTGTTCATCTGCCTTGACATTGATTATTATCTTATTTCTTGCTAGGATTGTACATTCATCATCTTTGAATTTTACAGTAAGTCCTTTAGCTGTTAGACGTTTTACAGATAACAGTCCTCCTTCTAATACTGGAACATTTAACATATCCTGTACAAGTATTTTTTAAGCATGCCCAAACTTGTTAGAACAGTTTAGCATACCTTGTCCAACACCTTCTGCAGTTATTTTGCTTCCATCTGCAAGATAAATTACTTCCATCTTATTTAAATCAAGTTCAGTAAAGAAATTTTTATTACTTGTCATGTGACTTGTTGCTCCTGAGTCAATAAACCAACCCAAAGATGATTTCTTATCAGTTGCTTTAAATGTGCCATTCCAATTATTTTCACATGAATCAGAAATTGTGTTTTTCACCTTCTGTATATTATGTTTATGGTGCAATTTCTGTTGTTCTGCTTTCCATATAGTACAGCCTTTCTTTAAATGTCCCTTTTTCTTACATCTGAAACATTCTCTTGTCTCTTTATTATAGGGTCTTTTTGATTCTGTAGCTTTAAGAGCATTTCCATTATCTTTTTCAGTAGAAGAATCATTTATTTGATCTTTCCTTCTCTGATATTCATCTATGAGTCTCTTCACAAACTCTAATGTAATGTCAGTTTCTGGTCTTGTCTCTAGTGCATTTATTAAAGCTGTATATGAATCTGGTAAACAGCACAATAATATTGCTGCTACATGGCTTTCCTTAATATCTTCGCCAATTGATCTCAGCTGTGATATCACTTCTATCATTGAGAATATATGCTTCTGTGCTTCTGCATGTCACTGTCTGCACTTAGTCTCATACTGTAAAGCTTTCTTAGCAGAAATAACTTGTGATTTAAGCTGGGTCTATTATGTAGATTTCTTAATGCTTCTCACATTCCCTCTGCTGTATCCTCACTTCTTATGTGGATTAATTGAGCATCATCCACTAATAAGCTGATGGTAGCTCTCGCTTGTCTAATTTTTCTATCCCATGTCTGACTATCTTCATCAGGTCTATCTGTAGTGATTACTTCCCATAAATCATCTTTAGACAATAACATCTCTACTTTGAACTTCCATAACATTATTCAGCTTAGCTACTGTGAGTTTTAGCTCTGTGCTACTTGTCATTTTTAACTTGTCTTACTTGTTTGGAGAAAATTGCACTGAAGAATTTTTCTGCATTCACCAGGGTCTTGCTGAGAGTTCCAGTGTCCTGGGTGTCTGGTATTCTCAGTGCCTGAGATCCTTGGTGCATGGGATTCTTAGTGCCTGGGCCCATAACCTATAGCACAGCTTCTGGATACCTACAGTTGCAGCAGAAAACTTCACAGAGCAGATTACATGGGATAACAAGCTTTAACTTCTCAGAACATGAGGTAAAGGAAAAATGCACAGTCATTCACCACTGCATCAGGACGAGGAGAAAACAAAACTGAAAGTACAAGAGAGACTTTTTCTTATGCAATACATTGAGCAAGGAAACTTAACTTTACATAACATCGCAATCTATTGTCAGATCAGCATAAAGTCCTCCTTCACACAAACAAAGAAGTCCACAACTGTTGCATATACTAACAGATATAGCGTGAAGACGTGTGATTTTGGTCAGTAAGGAGGTGATGTCAGGTACAGATCTGCATGTCATCGGCGAAGTGATGATATTGAAAACCGTGCCATTACATCAGCTGTCCCAGGCTGAAGGTGTAGATGGAGAAGAGTAGGGGTCCTAGAACAGAGCCTTGGGGAAAACCGAAAGACAAAATTTTTTACCATAAACAGGTTCCTCGTATCATGTTCTCACCCGCTTTATGCATTTAATAGCCCTCTGTGTCTGTACTGTTACATATTTAGACTTTTAACTGGTTCATCCAGCAACAGGAACACCCGATTCTTACACTATGGCTGGTCCAAACAATAAAAGCAATTGTTACCATCCAGCTTTCGTGTCTCCCATTTTTCCTTATAGATTATAAGCTTGCAAGCAGGGCCCTCATTCCTCTTGGTATTTGTTTTGATCTATGTGTTTATTGCTATGCTGTAATGTCTATGGTCTGTAGAAGTCTCCTCTATAATGTAAAGTGCTGCGGAATAAAACTGTACAACAACTTTTGGGGTCCAATTTCTCCTGGTACCCTTGTGAAAGTAAAAATTTGGGGGTGAAAAGATCATTTTTGTGGGAAAAAATATTTTTTATTTTCACGGCTCTGCGCAGCACATGGGGGTTCAAAGTGCTCACCACACATCTAGATAAGCTCCTTGGTGGGTCAAGTTTCCAAAATGGGGTCTCTTGCTGAGGGTTTCTACTGTTTAGGCACATTAGGGGCTCTGCAAATGCAACATGATGCAGACCATTCCATCAAAGTCTGCATTTCAAAACATCACTACTTTCATTCCGAGCCCTGACGTGTGCCCAAACAGTGGTTTCCCTCCACATATGGGGTACCAGCATACTCAGGACAAACTGGACAACTTTTGGGATACAATGTCTCCTGGTACCCTTGTGAAAGTAAAAATTTGGGGGCAAAAATATCATTTTTGTGGAAAAGATATGATTATTTTATTTTCACGGCTCTATGTTATAAACTTCTGTGAAGCACTTGGGGGTTCAAAGTGCTCACCACACACCTAGATAAGTTCCTGAAGGGGTCTAGTTTCTAAAGTGGTGTCACTTGTGAGGGGTTTCCACTGTTTAGGCACATCAGGAACTCTCTAAACGCGACATGGCGTCCGATCTCAATTCCAGCCAATTCTGCATTGGAAGGGCGTTCCTTCCCTTCCAAGCTCTGCCATGCACCCAAACAGTGGTTTACTCCCACATATGGGGTATCGACGCATTCAGGAGAAATCTCACAACAAATTTTGTGATTCATTTTCGCTTTACACTTGTGAAAATAAAAAAAATGGTTCTGAAGTAAAATGTTTGTAAAAAAAAGTTAAATGTTAATTTTTTCCTTCCACATTGCTTCTGTTCCTGTGAAGCACGTAAAGGGTTAATAAACTTCTTGAATGTGGTTTTGAGCACCTAGAGGGGTGCAGTTTTTAAAATGATGTCACTTTTGGGTATTTTCTATCATTTACACCCCTCAAAGTGACTTTAAATGTGATGTGGTCCCTATAAAAAATGGTTTTGTAAATTTTGTTGTAAAAATGAGAAATCAAAAAAAAAAAAATTTGTTTCCAAAATTGTGCTGATGTAAAGTAGACATGTGAAAAATGTTAGTTATTAAGTATTTTGTGTGACATATCTCTGATTTAAGGGCAAAAAAAAAAAAAAAGTTTGAAAATTGCAAAATTTTCAAAATTTTCGCCATATTTCCATTTTTTTCATAAATAAGTGCAAGTCATATAGAAGAAATTTTACCACTATCATGAAGTACAATATGTCATGAAAAAATAATCTCAGAATCAGCGGGATCCGTTAAAGCGTTCCAGAGTTATAACCTCATAAAGTGACAGTGGTCAGAGTTGTAAAAATTAGCCTGTCATTAAGCTGCAAATTGGCTCTGTCACTAAGGGGTTAATGTTAAATGTAATGTTTATGTACTGTGATGTCATGTATCTGCCATGTACTGTGTATATGTTTAGGATTAGGAATAGAAGTTAGCATAGAGTAATAGCGGGGTTAGAATAGAGAGGGGTACATTAGAGATAAGAATAGGATATATTAGAGTAATAGTTAGATGCAGGCAGCAAGAGGTTATTCAATGGGGAGGAGTTATAGCAGAGCAGCATAGAGCAGGGAGGTATAGAACAGGCACTTCCTGATTAGAGGCAGAAGCGCGGGCAGGACACATGCAATGTAGAAGGACAGTTGCAAGCCATGGGGATAACTCTGTGGATGGCAGTAAAGGGTCCCAGGTGGGAGAATAGTGCAGATGGGCGCCAGCTCAACAGGACCATCCCCAGGAAGGATCCAGGGTCTATGACCGGGGCGGAAGTCATTAGGATGTCCTTCCCGGAACCTTTCTGGGTTGAAACCGGACAGGGGGCTGACAGGGAGCTGATGATGCAGGAAGTACAGATGGGACACGGATTGTCTATGGAGGCTGATGGGAGTTCAGGTCACTTATATCAGACAATTCGGACCCAGCTGAAAGCCACTCAGCAATTGGTTCATTACCCTCAGCAACCACCGGAGGGAGCCCCAGCTCATAAGTCGCCTCCAAGGTATTCACAACAGTTCTGGATAAATCTGGACGCTCCGTTATGATGACAGTTTCATATACTCCATCCCTAAGACATTGTGGCACCAGCAATATGGGCTTCCGCATTTAGAGTATTGTAGGTTCACAGGGTGGGCAAAGCCCAATTTTCTTCATGTCTCGTTACTTTTCAGACCACAAATAATATGAAGATATCAGAGATATTTAAGAATGCTTACCTTCAATAACTACTATATTAATAGGTATTTGCAGACCTTTTTTTATTGTAAAGGTACGATGCACGCTTTGTACCAAGACACTGAACACCCACTGATCTATTGAGATCCACTGCACACAGTGAACCATGGTATTTAGCCAGGCGTGTTAAGGCTGATGCTTTGGTATATGTACTATGTTTGATGCAGTTAGTCATATTTGCAGCTGCAGTCTTCAATGAATGAGCTAGAAAAAGCTAGCAGTTCAAGTTAATGTAGTACTAATACCTTAAATTGGCAAATAGGTGAATTGGTGCAATTGAGTACCATCTATGTGAATCTGGGTCTGTTTGTCCTGCACTTCAAACTTTTGGATTATTTTAATATTATCGACATTAAAAGTTATATTTTAACTATTACAGCTATTACAATTATTATTCACAATGAGCCACATGAAATACTGTGACTGTTTTGGAGGGCCAATCCAACAGGTTGAAGCTAATTCTGCTTATTATTGTTTTATATTGCCGTAATTTTAATCACTAAGGCTGGTTTCACATTTGTGGTTTAGTCCACTGCGTTTGATGCGCATACATCCGCATATGTCCTGCATACCTACCTTTAACATGGGGTACTCAAGGACATGCGTTTGTATGCGTTCGGGTGCGTTTGCGTACAATTGCGTCTTTTCGCTGTATGCAGCGGGGCGCGCTGAACGCATCTTGTATGACTGCGGATGACGTGCGTAAAAAAACGCATTACTGGCTATGTAAACGCAAGCGTACGCAACGACATGCGTAGGCTTTGCGTTTACGTACTCAAGAATTTACATAAGACACATTGGGTGTGGCTTGTGTACATTCAAAAACTTTCCAGGAAAATAGCACTAGCCTTTTGTCCGCACTGCAAACGCATGCATGTGTTTGCATGTGTTTTTGCATGCATTTGCAGTTGCTGACGATACACTTCGGACTCATTTGCAAATGTGAAACTAGCCTTAATATGGAGCAAAATAATATGTATTCTTATCAGTAGCAGCTAATCAAAACCGTATAATTTACTGCTTTTTATAAAGTTTATATAAATAAGGAAATTATACTGCTCCTGTTATTTAGCCATTGTACCTTGATCAAGAACTTCCCACGCAATATGATGCCCATACAATCCCCACACATTGTATGATGTCCTGACACAGCCCCTCAAGCAGTATAATGTTCTCACTCAGCCCCCTACTCAGTATGATGTCCCCAAATAGCCCCACAAGCAGTATGATGTCCCCACACAGCTCACTTGCACAGTATGATGTCTCCACACAGCCCCCTTACATAGTATTATAACTCCACACAGTGCCCCACAAAAAATGATGTCCCCACACAGACCCCTTGCACAGTATTATGTCCCCACAATGTACTGTCAATTAAAAATAATAATAATAATAATAATGCTACTCACCTAACTCTGTTTCCGCACTACTCTGATTTCTGCTGTATACTGAGGCACAGATGGTGAGATAAAGTAACATCATCGCGCCTGTAGTGCTCTCAAACACACAAGTTCAATGATGGAAGAGAGAGTTAGCTCTCTGTTCCATTATTATTTTCACTAGTATGTGCATTTAAGGATGCAAATTTCAGTGAAAGTGAGACTCCGGGAGGGGGGCAGCTGTTTGTTAAGGGACATCACCAAATCCAGGGCTTTGGCTCTCATGGTTCATGGGCCACACCAGAACAGCCACACTTTGCCCAACTCTGACCTAGAGACATCTTTGTTTAGAATTAAAAAAAAAGTGGGGTGAAGGAAATGTATGCATGAAACCTGTATGGCATATCACATGGATAAATGTCACATGTCCTGCTGTAAGCTACATCTTTGGGGCAAAGTAAAATCCCCTTTTACGACTGTATTATGGAAAATAAAGCTTTTTATAAATAAATCATGGGGTTATGGATGTACACATAGCTAGATGTCTGACAGAGTCATGTGTTATAGTCCTAACAAAGGAATGGATGTTTAGATTTAGAGTCACAATATATGTATATAAATTATAGAAGAGCAAATCTTTAGAAATTCAAATTCTACAGCTTTGACAAATTTTCCCCCAAAATACATTTTTCAGCAAATATTAATACCACAAAGCTTCTAATTGCCTGGAAAAACATGTATAACACTGTGAGATGGCCTAGAATTGTATAGAAATGATTTTGACATTTTTAATGCAAATACAGTCTTATTAATGTCCAACTGATTTCAACCAATCTTGACCATAACCAGAGGTAACCAAACGGCTTTTTTTAACCGCACACTGCAGTATCAAACATTTTATATTCTTTAAAAAATGGTAAGAAAATGATCCCTCTTTTGGGGCAGATGCCTGCCTTGCTGGTGATTATACACAGGTGGTAAAAAAGGAAAAAGCTGTAGATTTTTCACACGGTTTGATGCAAAAATAATCTCTATTTAGAGAGCATCAGGAGCTTTTTTTTTGCTAAATTAAAAATAAATAGTTTTTCATAAGACATCCAAAAAGTGAAGCTTTATTTACGAATCCAGAACAGCTTAGCTGTTTTGAAAGTGAAGAAGTAATGGCTTCTCAACCAGAAATGAAAAAATATCTCTTTTTTTAACACCAGGTTTGCTATTGCAAAATGATTAAACAATTATATATTTTATCAAGCCATCCTAAAATGATTCCTTTTTATTTGGAGCAGAAAAAGACCAGCTGTTGTCAAAGTGAAAAAGTAATGGTTTGTCAACAAGCTGTGCAGAAAATTAGTCCTATTTTGGGATCTGTTTTGTGTACTTTTGTATCCTCAAGGGAGTCCACTTCTCAGCAGTAGTACAGCTGAGTTATACAGCACACTAGACAAGCACAAGAGATGTGTGTGCGTCTAGTGGCAGTGGCAGCGTCAGCGGCTGAAGTCGCACAAAATAAAAATATAATGGGAAGGCAAGGAAAAGTCTGGCAGATGTGGAGTCAGCAAAGACAGACCCAACAGCAACAGAACAGTATAGTACTATAAAATACAGTGTGCAGCCATGAGATATGTATCATATGTGGCTGCCACGGCTGTGCAATGGCAGTAGCAAAACCTGCTCAGTAGAAAAATATGACAGTAGGAGATGTCTGACAGGTGTAGGCCCAGCAACAGCAGCCTTGGCAGTACTAAAACTACACAGTAGATCACATGATAGGCAGGGAGTAGATATCCAGCTGACCATCAGCAGAATTATTTAAAAGACATACTACAGACAGAAAGTAAGCATAAGGACCATCCAATCTAATTATTGATATCAACCATAAGTGAATGAAAATCAGAAATTATCCGTGTCTGATTAATTTTGACAAATGTAAGGATTTTTACACTTGTGGTGAATAACCTGGTTCACTTGGGTATGGCAAAGCCAAAGGCCATGCTAATTACCCTCTCTGACAGAACACTTGATGTTGATCCTGACAGTATACCAATAGTAAACTGGGCCAGTATGCCTGTTGCCTTGATACATATGTAAGGTGCCAGAGGGTGGTATCTGTGGTCGAGATGCTGTTCCATAACACCCTGGCACTTTACAGGAAAATTGTTTCTCTGTCTCAGTGTGCTGTATTGTGGAGGGTGCATTTCACTCACTTGTAGGTCTCATGCCTCCGCTGGTTTCAATTCTCCATATTCAGGAATAGATGCACACGCATCAGAGGACACCCAGTTCGTTTCAACATTTATATGTTTACTGGACAGCACCCTCCATTTCTTATATCAGTAATAGAGTACATTTCCTGCTTTACTTTTCATTCTTCTTGAACTATCCCTACATCCACTGATGCTGTCTGCCCCAGGGATTACCTGTTCTGTCCCGCATTATATCCGAGAACCGTTACTTTTCCAAAATGTAATATCTTCGTTCCTCTTGCTCTATAAACTGCACCCCTGAAGCAATATGCTATCTGTAACGGGTGTTCAATCGGCCTGCATAAACAATTGGTTTTGACAGCTAGTTCCTTTTGTTATTGTGGAGATTGGCAGTGACCGTACTGGCAGTATATATACTGTAGGTATAATCCATGAGTTGGAATTAGATGTATATATAATGTAAGCTCACTGTGAGTTCCATAATAACTGGCCTAGTCGTGAAAGCAGCCGTGGCCTCATCTATCACTCGTCAGTCAATTGTATAATTGTTCTAACCATTGGAGGTAGCAGAGTATTGTTCCCTAGCATTGTTGGCAGTGGTGGGATCTGCATGATTCCCCCTGCTGTTCCTCTGACAGAGGACAACTTGAGCAGGTGATATTGTTTCATGGGCTGATGGAGCGCCATAGTTTCTAGTTTCTAGTATGTCTCTGGCTATCCGGGTGGATCTCTGTCTTTGCCAGAGACGTAAAAAGACACCCCAATGTGCATGAGGTCGGGGCCAAGGGAAACCTGGTCTGAGTCATCTGAGGAACCCATGCCGTCAGGTGGGCCGACTCGTTCTGGGAATCAAACTGCAGTTCAGCGTAAAGGGGGAGTGTGTTTTTGCTGTAGGAAAAAGGGTCATTTTGTGGGTGCATGTCCTTCTCTACTTCACTGTAAATAGCAGCAGGAAAACTAAAGAGCCGGGTTGCTGTGAGGTTAGCAATCCGGGTGTACATATCTCCTCCGTGGGTATGACAATTTTTTCTACCTTTTAAAATCCATCTAGACAAAAATAAGTTGGTTATTTCTGCCTTTCTGGACAGTGGGACATGGTTTAATTTGATCAACGCTAGGTTCGTCCTGGTCCAGGGCCTCAAACCACATACACTGTCCAGACCTATACCCTTAATAGCCATCGAATCCACACCATTGTGACAGTGGTATTTTTCTCAAGTCGTCCAATGGTGACATCTACAAGTAGGGGCAATGAACTCTGGAGATATTGACTAAAGGGTCTGCCCTCTACTGTGGATCTTGGACTATATTGGCTCACTCTGCACAACCCTGTGGTAGTTTGGCAGACTCGGGAAGTGGTAAAGTGGAGTGAGTATTGTCAATGCCATTGCTTGGAAAATACCCAGTCTTTGCCTAAATTCCTGTCTGACTTTGGTAATGTGCTTTCGGAGCAGGGGTGCCAAGAACTTCCACCCCATTGTCCTTATGACTGCGCTGTTAATCTTGTCCATGGGGCCAAGCTACCAAAGAGCAGACTATATAATATCTCTGGTCAAGAGAGATAGGCCATGAAGGACCATATCGCAGAAAGTTTGGCAAAGGATCATATCAGACCATCTTCAATCTACATTGCTACAGGGTTTTTCTTTGTAAAGATGAAAGATGGAGCGTTATGCCCCTGCCTAAATTTCCCCAAACTCAATCAGATCACGGTAGGGGATCCGTATCTGCTCATTCTCATCCCAAACCTCCTTAATCAGACTGTAGGAGCAAAATGTTTTTCTAAATTGGATCTCAGTGTTATTAGCAATCTCATTTGTATTAAAGGGGGGGATGAGTGGAAAACAGCTTTCAATATGCCTGAGGGACACTATGAGAACCTTGAGATGGCATTTAGGTTGACTAATGCTCCTGCTGTCTTTCAGCACTTTGCAAATGACATCTTTAGTCATCTCTCTCCTTCAGGGTGAGGTACAACAATCTGGCCGTGCATATCGTACACATGGCAATGTACAACTCTTTCATACTAGCACAATGTGCAGGCCAGACCTGTACGGACCTTCAGTAACAAGAGGTAGTAATCAAGGCCTTAATGTTTGGAGATCAGGATGGAGCAGGCCCCAGTACTTCTGGAATTGAAGGTGCTCATATCGTACCAGGCTAACATTTCCCTTGGGAAATACACCAAAGCCCAGTAAAATGATGGTCACAAAAGAGGTGCCGAATGTGGTAAAGAAGGGGGATTTGCAAGGACACCACTTATCAATGTGACATCTGCCCCGACAAACCTGACCTATGTATAAAAGAATGTTTCAAACTGTACCAGACATCCATGGACTAACACATTCATTTCTGACTAACACAACTCACGAATATCAACCTGACGTACACTACACAATTAAAATATGCCAACTGGACTTACACTACACAACTCACGTATGCTAACCTAATGCACTCTACACAATTTACGTATGCCACCACATTATAAAATTCTCATACATAATTTTCTCTGAGGCACCTGGGGATTCACAGAAGTTTACCTCCAGTCAATGGTGTCAACCGATGGAACTACTGCTCCCATCAGCTGACTCCTGCTGACACTAATAAGATCGAGAGCAGGTGCGGCTGATGGGAGTATTCATTAGTCTGCGTCTGTGCTGAATAAATAAGCCAAGCTAAAGCAGACAGCTGGGGGCTTCTATTCTCAGGCTGGTAAAGGGCCATAGATATTGGCCTTCCCAGCCTAAAAATGCCTCTCAGAAAAGGCAAATCTATTAGATGCGCCAATTGTGGTGCTTTGCCTGGCTCTTCCCACTTGTCCTTTAGCGGTGGCAAGTGGGGTTCATATTTTTGGGGTTGATGTCACCTTTGTATTGTTAGATGACATTAAGCTCACGGATTACTAATAGAGAGGTTTCTATATGACACCCATCCATTATTAATCCTATAGTTATATGGCAAATAAAGACACAGCCAGAATAAAGTCTTTATTTGAAATAAAACAAAACACTTTTACTTTTTTATTTAAAAATAACAAACACAGTTATACTCACCTAACGCCTAATTTCACTGCATCCCTCGTCTCCAGTAATAAAACAAAAATAAAAAAACAACAATATTCCTCGCCTGTCTGTCGTTCTGTCCCATGCCATAATCCATGTCTAGAGAATAAACAGTTTTCAACCTGGATAGTGCAAAGATGCGACCCTCCAGGCTCAGAACCACTTGTGAATGAGCTGCTACGAGCGCAGCATCAGTGACTAGTGTGTTGTGAACGTTTTGGAGACGACTGGTGGTTCCTGAGGGTATTGAACCTATGTTGAACACCAAGAGTCCTAC
>VIAB01038295.1:0-10360 GCA_009801035.1 Oophaga pumilio
TTTACCAGGGACGGCATCACTGCCTTTGTACCTTGTGGCGAATCGGCAGCACTGCGTCAGGGGGCAGAGGATCCCATACCCACTGCTCGTTCAGCAGTCAGGGCTCCTAAGGTAAAAGAATCTGTATCCAGGACTCTTACAGTTGAGGACCCATAGTCTTTCTGCCTCGTAGTAGACAGTCCCCTCTGTGATGGGAAGGAACCTACTTCCCTCTACTTATAGTGTGTGGTTCCTCCCACCATGGCAGTAGGGGTGTATAAACCTCTCTAAGAAGATTGCCCTTTAGGATATAATATATAAATAAATAAGTTGACACATATATAATGTCTGGGCTAATGACTTATATAGAGGCAGTTTCAAATAATATCCTGTGTCTAAGGATTTTTACCAACAACCCCCCCACCACCACTTGATTCCAGAGTCCAGTCTCCCTGTGTCTAACATCAGTAAAATAGGAGTGATGATCCGCATTTCCCTTTCAGCGCTTCTAATGAGAAGCCCGATGTTGGTAGTGGCAGGGGATATTAACTGCCAGATGGAGTATTTCCTTAGTTCCAATAATATCCAACCTTTACTGGGGGTTTAGACATCTAAGGATTCGGAATAGACATGATCTCCTGGATGAGTAGGGTACATACGTCCCAATGCTCTGCCATTTTCCATGTACTAATTGTTATTGGCTTGATCTTTCAGCAGTCCAGGGTATCTGTCCTGCAGGTCTCCTTGTAATACAGCAAGCCGGTCTCTAACCAATGTTTAATCTGAGCCCAGGAGGACCGATGAAGAAACAGTCCGGTGTTATAAGCACATGCAGCCGATTACTGGTCTGTACAGTCCTCATTGTGTGGTGGCTGTGGCTATCACCATACTTTTGCTGGGAAATAAGGTCTTTAAACCTATTCTGTGGCTGCAGTGTTTATAAGTATCTATCACAATAACTAATTCACTGCGGTTCATTATTGGTATTGGGGTGCAACGGGTGTGTTTCACTCTCCGTTTCTGCGGCATATCTTGTTTACCACATTCATACTGGAATTGGCCATTATAGACATATATCGGACACTCACTACGGTGATTATCTTTGCGGTTTTCTTTAGATATCTATATTTCTTTCAGATCATTGCTATATCTAACCTAGTTCTTGCCTGGGACTTTGGTCCTTGGGCTTCTGTACCCACCCTGGGATATTTCTTTGGTATTTTCCATGGTGCTGTCCAGAGGGACGTAATGGAAAAAGGGAATTAGACCTACCGGTAATTCTGTTTCCAGGTAGTCCCTCAGGACAGCACCCTTAATTCCCTCCCTTATCTTTGTCTTTAGGCTTGCACGTGATCGATCCTCTGGCAGATTGTTCATCCATCAGGTCGCCATGGCTCGAGTTTGAGATGGAGCCGTTAAGGGGTCTTACATATGCATTTGTAAGGGTGCGATTAGACCATTTCCATCCATCCTTCGGTGGTACTTTGAAAAAACTCTGTAGGGTAGAGGTGGGAGGGGCCTTTTAACCTCTCTGTGATCCTGTCCTGCTATAGGTCAAGGAAGGACTACCTCCCATGGTGCTGTCCTGAGGGACTACCTGGAAACAGAATTACTGGTAGGTCTAATTCCCTTTTTCTGCATTGATGCCAATTTATTTTCTTAACCTAAACCACATTTCGGAGGGTTTCAGCTTTCAAAAGAATAATTTATACAACCAATGGATGAATTTAACGTCAGGTTATAAGCTTTTATTTACATAAGATGGATAAGCGACATTACTTCTGTCAGGGAGTGTAGGCTTGTCAGAAGAGGTGGGTCTTCAGGTTCTTTTTGTAGGTTTCCGTGGTAGGGGAAAGTCTGATGTGTTGGGGTAGAGAGTTCCAGAGTATGGGGGAAGCACGGTAGAAGTATTGTATGCGGTTGTGTGAAGAAGAGATAAGAGGGGAGTAGAGATGGAGATCTTGTGAGCTTCGAAGGTTGCATGTAGTTAAATACCGGGAGAGCATGTCACAGATGTATGGAGGAGACAGGTTGCAGATGGCTTTGTAGGTCATAGTTAGAGTTTTGAACTGGATCTTCTGGAGAATAGGAAGCCAGTGAAGGGCTTGGCATAGAGGAGAGGCTGGGGAATAACGGGGAGATAGGTGGATTAGTCGGACAGCAGAGTGTAGGATGGATTGGAGTGGTGCTAGAGGAGAGGCCAGGGAGTAGGAGGTTGCAGTAGTCGAGGCGGGAGACAAGGATGTGCATTAGTGTTTTTGCAGTTTCCTGTTCAAGGAATGCACGGATCTGGGACATATTTTTGAGTTTGAGTCGGCAGGAGGAGCAAAGGGCTTGGATATGTGGCTTGAAAGAGAGGGCAGAGTCGAGGATCACCCCGAGGCATCGAGCATGCGGGACTAGTGAAAGTGAGCACCCATTGCCATTGATTGATAGCTCTGTTGGAGGGGTAGAGTGAGATGGGGGAAAGATGATGAATTCTGCCAGATTGTAACCGGTCAAAGAGGGCGCAAGAGGAAAGGTGGGAGGATAGTTCAAGATGGACATGCTGTTCCAGTAGTTTTGAGGCATAAAGGGAGAAGAGACATGGGGCGGTAGCTAGACACAGAGGATGGGTCGAGGGAGGGCTTTTTGAGAATGGGTGTGATCGAGGCATGTTTGAAGGATGAAGGGAAAACACCATTTGTAAGTGAGAGGTTGAAGAGGTGTGTTAGGGTTGGGATGAAGACGTTGGTAAGGTTAGGGATGAGGTGGGACGGGAGGGGGTCAAGTGTGCAAGTAGTGAGATGTGATCTTGACAGGAGGGTGGAGAGCTGGTCTTCCGTCATGGTGGTGAAGCTGGTTTTGGAGGAACAGGGCTGAGCAGGTAAGAGGCGAGGCATTAGGGGCTGCGGGCCAAAGATACGATCAGAGAAAGTGATCTTCTGCTTAAAGAAAGAGGCAAAGTCTTCAGCAGAAATGAGACGAGAGGGACGAGGTGTCGGGGATGGAGTAGAGAATTGAAAATGTTGAAAAGCTGTTTAGGGTTGTGAGACGGAGGATATGAGAGATGAGAAATAAGTTTGTTTTGTGGCATTGAGTGTGGACTTGAAGCTGGTGAGGGACTGCTTGTATGCGATAAAGTGCTCGGCAGAACGGGATCTCTTCCATCTCCCCTCAGCGACCCTGGAAGTCCGTCTCAGTTCTTTGGTCAGGCTGGTCAGCCAGGGCTGCCTGTTGATTGTACGAGTTTTGCTATGCGTGAGGGAAGCAGCCAAATCAAGTGTTGCTTTTATTGTGGTGTTATAGAAAGTGGCAGCAGCATCTGTGTTATGAAGGGAAGCTATGTCTGTAAGAGGGAGAAAGGACTCAGAGAGTGATTGTAAATTGAGGTGTTTGAGATTTCTGCGAGGGTGAGTGAGTTTGTGGAGCGGGGTTACGCACTAGCAGAGGAGAGGGAAGAGCATGTCAGTAGGTTGTGGTCAGACAGGGGGAGGGGTGAGTTAGTGAGATTAGTAAGGGAACAGAGGCGGGTGAAGATTAGGTCCAGCGTGTGACCATCTTTGTGAGTGACTGCGGAGGACCATTGAGTGAGGCCAAAGGAGGCAGTGTGCGATAAAAGTTTAGAGGTAGCTGCGCTGGAAGCATCAATGGGGATGTTGAAGCCACCCATGATGATAGTGGGGATGTCAGTAGAAAGGAAATGAAGTAGCCAGGTGGTAAAGTGGTCTAGGAAGGTGGAGATGGCTAGTTCTGCAGTAGATGACAGCCAGCTGGAGGTTGGAGGTGGAATAGATGCGGACGGAGTGCACCTCAAACGAGGGAAGAGTAGCAGAAGATGGTAGCAGAATTGGGGTAAAGGAGCAGGTATCAGACAGGAGCAAACCAACTCCTCCACCACATTTGTTGCTGGGACTAGGGGTGTGAGAGAGATTCAATCGGCCATAGGAAAGTGCAGCTGGAGAGGCTGAGTCAGAGGAGGTGAGCCAGGTTTCAGTGATGCCAAGGAAGGAGAGTTTGTTGGTGATAAAGAGGTCATGGATAAACGACAGTTTGTTGCAGACAGAGCGTGCGTTCCATAGTGCTCCAGGTAGGGGGACCAGGCGAGTGGGGGCTGGATGAATGGGTATGAGGTTATCATGGTTGCAAAAACGTGTAGAGGATCGTGGCAGGGTGTTAGAAATGAGTGTGGGGATGTGTTGAGGAGGGCCAGGATTTGGGGATACGTCGCCAGCAATGAGGAGTAGCAGACAGAGCGTTAGAGGGTGGGAGCAGGATAGGACATGATGTGGCCGTGTGTGTCTGGAGAAAAAGGATTATATGTGGAGGAACAGTTCTGAGGAGGAGGTGAGATGGCTGGCGAGGATGAAGGGAGAGATGACTAGTTCCTTACTAGTTGGAGGGATTATTGGAGACAGGAAAAAAGAAAGTACTATGGGGTGAAAGTGAAAAGTAACTGAAACATAGTGGTTGTATATTCTGTTACCTTGTAGTCAATTCCAGTCCAATTCTAGCCTAATTCAGAGTATTGTAATTAGAAATCTGTAATTTGAAATATCGAATTTGAAAGATGGCTAGATCAGACTGCGTATTGATCAGACGCATGGCTCTCAATATATCTGCAGCTAAAAGCGGACAGCTGTGAGAGGGGATGTGCTGTAACCATGATATTATGGCTGCTTCCAAAACACAGAGACCATGGTAGTAGCAGCAGAGATACCGTGCTGGACCTAAGGAAGGTGAGAGTGATCTGTGTTTTGTTTTACAACTGTGCAATCATCTGGAAATCACTTTTGTTAAAGTGGAAAACCACTTTAACCCCTTTACATAGCTAGCTTCCCTGCTTCTTCTGACATAGATCTCACAACACACTGCTCTTGTCAGCTCTGTTATTCCTCCTCCTATTGTTACATACAGAATCAGTGATTGGGAGGCGGTAGATTAGTATACTTAAAAAAAAAGAAACGCATTTAGGTCTGTCTTAAGACTGATCACACAAACTAGGAAAGAAAGCACATTTTGGAGGGAGGCTAATAGGATTCACATAATTATATAGAAAAACACGTCACTCCTTATAAGTAGCGGTTCTCAGATAAGGGATGCCAAGCCCAATCAAATCATGAAAAAAATAAATCCGGCACTCGAATAAGATGAAACTAATAGGAATTTTATTGTACAATCCAATATTGTGACGTTTCGGTCATATATCCTGACCTTCTTCAGACTAAGGAACACAAAAAGTATATATATAAAAAATAAATCTCAGTGTTTACATCCAAATTATATACATTTTGAACAAAATAAATAACATAAATGACATATTCACTTTGGAATTTACATAATATATATAACAAGTCTCACGATGATAATCACAAACCAAGGCGATTATTTAGCACACTAAGGTTAAAATCACAGAGTAACCCAAGAAACACACGAGTGTCTAAATGACGTTCCATAGTATAATCAGATCACTGATTGGTTGTAAGATCATACCACTAGCTATCATATATTAGTGCCCACAGTGTAAAATAGAAAGTGAAACCTTACCGGATTGTGGTGATACAGAGAAAATAGTTCTGTGGAAAAAAACGCATATATCAGAGAACGGTTCCAAAAATAATAAAGAGGAAACCCACCATAGCAAAGTATAGTCAGGTGCTTATACTCACTCAGCCTTGCAGCGCTAACAGGAAATGCAATGTGCAATTGCTTCAGGAAATGGCGCTGTGTGAGCTGTGCACATGTGGTATAGATATACTCCGGGGTTCAAGAGGAACCGGAAGTGACATAAAATACCTGTGCCCGAACGGTGGAACGCAAGTGGAACGCATATTTCATCGTCAACAGGAAGTGAGTCATACTAGGTTGTCACAGGGCGGTGCTTGCTAGGTGGAACGCTCATGGAACACAAACAGGAAGTGTGTAGTGCTCCATTGTGAGGAATAGAGAGATTTTGCAGCGCTGGAACTGTGCAAAGGTAAGTATCAGTGTGGGCAGTATCAGATATTAGCCTGAAAAGATACAATGAAGATATTCAGTAATACACAGTAAATAAAGAAAAAACAATTATTAGTTAAACTGAATAATGAAGAAAAAGAAAAATAATTATGCATAAATAAAAACGTATGGAAAGCATTCTGGATCAAATAGATGAAACTAAGGCATACTGGATCTAAGAATAACTATATGAATAAACTCTAGTATAGGCTAGAGACATCGTAGTCTCTATTAAGACCCCGTGGTTCTAGGGTCTGTAACGAATGGATCCAGTATGCTTCCCTATAACACAGTTTTTTTACAAGGTTGCCACCCCTTCTATTTAATTGTACCTGTTCTAACACCATAAAACGTAACTGAGCTATTGTGTGCCCTGAAGTGTTGAAATGGAAGGGAATGGGAAGATGATTCTTCTGGCATCTAATGTCGGATTTATGATGAGAAATCCTATCTCTGATAGCTTGTGTAGTTTCCCCTATATATAACTTGCCGCATGGACACTTGATGGCATATATGACTGAAGACGAATCTCAAGTAAAATAATTCTTAATGGGAATACTAGTGCCAGTACATGGGTGCGCAAGAAATGGTCCTTTAAGAATGTTAGTACACTGCGCACAGTGTAGGCAGGGAAAAGTGCCCTTACGCTGTGTCCGAAGGAAAGTTTGTCATGAAACAATCTGGGTGGAGCCTATGTCTGCCCTCACAAGTTTGTTCCGCAAATTGCTAGGTTTTCTAAAACACGGTAAGAAAGGTACCTGGAATTCAGGGATTCCATGGAAACTGTCCCTAAGTACATGCCAATGCTTACGGATTTTGTGATGTAATCCATACATTAAGGGGTGGTACATATGGACAAAAGGAATTTTATTGGCTGTTTTATTGGGGGGCCGTACCAAATCTCAATGTGTAAACCGTGAATTCTGAAGTAGTGATCGAGGATAGCCCCTATCAATAAATTTGCTCTCCATTTCATTGAGGCGTTGTGTTTGTAGTGATGGGTCACTCACTATCCTCCGGACTCTATCAAATTGAGAGATGGGGATAGAACGCTTCACAGCTTTAGGATGGCAACTTTGAAATAGGAGCAGGCTGTTATGGTCTGTGGATTTGACATGTAAGTCCAGAGTAAGATTCCCATTGTTATCCAGTATATTGGTGTCCAATAAATTAATCTCTTTATCACTATGACTAAGGGTAAATGTCAATTCGGTCCATACGGTGTTAATGGTGTTAAAGAATTCTGTTAGGCTACCCACAGACCCATGCCATAGACAGAAAACGTCATCAATATAGCGACGCCATAGTATGCAGTGTTTCTGGTACAATGGATTGGGGTAGACGTAATCTGATTCAAAACAAGCCATAAAACAATTTGCGTAAGAGGGCGCGACATTAGATCCCATCGCGGTACCTTGTCTTTGTAAATAGAATTGATCCTCAAAGATAAAGAAATTTTGGGTAAGCACTATCTCCAGTAATTCTAAAAGAAATGCTGAGACAGGTCCTGTAATGGACGATCCTTCCAGAATTCTCCTTGTGGCTTCAATACCCTTAGTATGTTTGATCGAGGTATACAAACTATTCACATCTAGAGTGACTAAAAGTGTATTAGAAGGCAGTACACCCATCCTTTTTATGAGACTCACAAAGGAACCAGTGTCTAACAGAAAGGATGGAGTATTTTTAATGAGTGGTGTCAGTACTTTCTCCAGTATGATGGAGAGAGGAGAGAGGATAGAGTCCGTCGATGCGACGATGGGGCGTCCCGAGGGTCTATCAAGTCTCTTATGGACTTTAGGTAGTGTATAAAATACCGGGATCATAGGATCTATTTTAGTGAGATACTCTGATGTTTTAGAGTCAATGATATCGTTTTTTAACGCATTGGATAACACACTAGAATTGAGCTCCCTCAATTGCAGAGTGGGGTTATGTGAGAGAGGTAAATAGACCTCCCGATTGGACAGTTGTGAATGTATCTCCTCAGTGTAATACGAGCGATCCATTATTACAATGGCACCCCCTTTGTCTGCTGGCTTTATAATAATATCCTTGTCCTCCATGAGAGAACCCAAGGCTAAATTATCCTCTGTACTGAGGTTTGTACGGAATACTAGGTCTCTTTTATGAATCCTCTTGGTATAATCTGCAACCTCTCTCTCAATACGAGAAATGAAAGTCTCAACTGGATGGTAATTCTTAGGTGGTAAAAAGGTACTATGAGGTCTAATGCCCAAATCCCTAATGTTAATCGGTGTAGGTGAAAGAACAGGTCTAGGTATATCTTGTTTTTCATGAAAGTGTGCCTTTAATCTGAGGTTCCTGTAAAATCTCTGTAAATCGAGATCTAATTGAAAGGTATTGAATCGATAAGACGGACAGAATGAAAGACCCTTTTGTAATACATTCAATTGTACAGTGTTAAGACATTTGGAAGAAATATTGTAAACTAGATTCGTGTTACCTGGGACCTGGTGAATGCCCCTAGGCGACTGGAGTCTGTGGCACTGGCCCCCCCGCCTCGTCCTCTTCGTTGCTGGAATCTTCTGTTCTGGCCTAAAAAAGAAGTAGAAGCAGACATAGACGAACGATTGCGGTCTGTACGATCGCTGTCTGAACCCGAAGCTGTGCCATCTGTGTTTCTGTAGTAACGTTGGTACATGCGGGAGGAGGAGCCTTGCCATTTATAGACTTTTTTATTAAGATAGTCCTGGGTATCACGAATGAATTTCTGGCTTTTTCTTTTTTCTGTTTCCTTCCTGAAGGAGTCTAGGTTCTCCTTAGTACGGTTTTGGATGGTCTCAAATTCCTCTTTAGACAGAGAGTCCTTCAATTGTGTTTCTATGTTGGAGACTTTATCCTGACAGGTTTTAATTTCAGTATTTAGACTATCAAGGGTTAAAGTCATAAGGTCTAGTGAGCACTTGTTCAAAATCTGCTCAAATTTCTGACAAAAGTCCGTGTTATCCTGAAAGAGAGTGGGTCTCAGTGACACTCGTAGGCCCCTCGGGAACCTCTGTGTCTTTATATACTCGGCAATGGTGATACTATGTAACTCCAAACCTATGAGATGTCTGGATTCTCGTTCCAAGTCACGTGATTTGAACTCGTTGCCTGAGATCTGTAAAAATTTGCCAGGTGTTGTGACCTGAGCAACAATTGCTGCTATTTGGGTATCGCTATAGGAAAAACCCATACTGGTCATCTCTTCATATATAGTACAGATGATGTAAATGGAATTAGTAGAATGGGACTAATAAGGGTGCCCGTGAAAAGGCTGTACAAATTATATAGAAAAACACGTCACTCCTTATAAGTAGCGGTGCTCAGATAAGGGATGCCAAGCCCAATCAAATCATGAAAAAAATAAATCCGGCACTCCGAGTCTTATGTTATTATGTTAGTATTAAATTTGGGTCGATATGATTTGCATTTATTTATTAACAAAAAAAGGAGAGTACAGGTCCTGAGAGAAAATGTACTTTATTTTTCCTGGAAACCCTCGACTTTCGATAATGCTGTCATGACTGGAGCAAAAAGGCACATCACTGACAGTGGCAGCTGTAATCACTCCCCCCAGCACTTACTGACAGCCAGCTCTTAAATGCCTCAGTGTAGAGCTGGCTGTCAATCGGTGTCTGGGCATGCTTACAACTGTTCCCTCAGTGCTGTGAGTGGTGACTAATTACTCTGGGCATGCCTGACAGCAGATTGCTCCCAGGAGAAATAAATTTTTTCTCCTGGGAGCTGCAATTTCAGTACTGCAGCCAGGCATCTTCATAGCTCTTATTTACCTGCAGATTAGCTCTATAGCGTTATCGAACCTGACAGGTTCCCTTTAAATATCCCTCTATCTTCTGCCTGTTAGATTTAATATTATATGGTAGTCCACAGCGCATTATCTAGAGATACAACTTTTGTTTTCTCTTGTGTAGTTTTATGATATCATAACCTTAGCTGTCTTTCTCTTTCATATTTTAAGGTTTTCTGTAGACCGTCCAGCATTGAACACCACAATCTTCCCCTTGCTTCATGAGAATTTAGCTGAAGTGATCAGAGATGTTCCCTTGATGCATTTGGATGAAATAACTTTATTTAAAAGTAGAGTGGCAGAGGAACCCCCAAAGCTATGGCCTTAAATTTCTTATACAGCAGAAGAATCAGCATCAATAAATGTTATCAATTACTTTTATTTTCATTGTATTGTATGTAATAAAATATTACTATATTACCCCTAAACAAGTTTTATTTCTCTTTTATGTGAAATTTTATTTAACCTTAGGAGATCCTTATTTGTGAATTAGAAGATTCCTGATCATGCAGGAGCAAACGGTCTGCCATTATTTGGTCCAAGTTAAAATAACATACCGTATATACTCGTGTATAAGCCGAGTTTTCCAGG
>VIAB01038306.1:0-19990 GCA_009801035.1 Oophaga pumilio
ACTTTGTGCAGTTCTGGGAACTCTAGTTCTGCTTGCTTAGTCATCTTGTTTTTCCTTTTGTTTCTTCAGTTTCCTCTATTTCCCTGCTAGGAGGTCACCTGTTTTTGTTCCCAGTCCCTAGATCTTTCAGGGATCCCCTTCCCCCACCTTCAGGTCTTCGCCTGAGTCTAGACTAGGATCGTGGATAGGTCTATTCGCAAGGGATAGGTCGCCTGCTCCATCGTAGGGATTAAGTCTAGTCCTAGTGCAGGGTCAGCCCCCCCTCCCCCCGCTCTATTCCTGAGTTGCAGACCTGTAATACCTATGATGTCAATTACATCTTTTTAAGTGGGAGAACTTGCACAATTGGTGGCTGACTAAATACTTTTTTCCCCACTGCACAAAGAACAAGCATAAGATTAATTACCCTGAACTTGAATCTACGATTAGGCCAATTCCACATGATGTTATTTTGCCAGTTCCTGTACCACAGTTGTCTGGATGAAAATGAAGTAGAATAGGAAGACTATGGAGCTGAAGCTACTGGTGAAGACATGGAGACCTCAAGTCAAGATGACTATGTACCTGATGGAGCAGCCAAGCAGCCAGAATGCTTTACTCAATAGGAATTAAATGATCTCATTAGAGACCTTTCTTTGTCAGAAGAAAAAGCTAAACTTCTTGCATCTAGGTTGAAACAGAAGAATCTTCTTCATGATGATGTCAAAGTGTGTTATTACTGAAACAGAAGTAACACTTTAACACAATTTTTCACAGTTAATGGACCAATGGTGTACTGTAACAATGTGAATTGCCTCTTTGAAGAACTGAATCAAGAGTATTTTATTGCAGATTGGCGATTGTTTATTGACTCATCCCAGAGAAGTTTGAAAGCAGTGTTGCTTCACAATGCAAATATGAAACCATTAATCCCTATTGCTCACTCATGTCATCTAAAGGAAAGTTATGAAAATTTGTCAGTTGTTTTGGATCCTATACAATATAAGCATCATCAATTGAATATCTGTGGAGATTTGAAAGTGATTGGTCTGCTAATGGTAATGCATGGAGGTTTCACAAAATATTTTTGCTTCTTGTGTTTATGGGACAGTAGAAATACAGTAGAGCATTTTGTTCGTCATAATTGGGCCAGAGAAACATCTATGCTCCAGGTACATACAATGTTCAGCATAATCCTTTAGTCGCTCCAACTTCTTTCTTCCTCCACTATATATAAAGATTGATTAAAACTTTGTGAAAAATTCACAATGGTTCCAGTACATTTCACAGAAATTCTCCAGCATTTCACCAGCAAATCTGAAGGAAGGGATATTTGTTGGTCCTCAGACCGGAGAGCTTATGAGAGATGATGTGTTTGAAGGAACTCTAAATGATAAGGAATTGAGATCTTGGAAAAGCTTCAAGTGGATTTGTGAAAACTTCTTAGGAAAGCAAAAAACACCAGAATATGTTGAAGGTGTTGAGGAACTGCTAAATGCATACCAGTGTCTTGGATGTCGCATGTGTCTGAAAATGCACTTTTTGCGTTCACATATAGGTTTCTTTTCTCAAAATCTTTGGGATGTAAGCGATGAACAAGGCGAGCGGTTTCACCAGGACATTAAAGTAATGGAACACTGCTACCAGGGTTTTTGGAATGACACAATGATGGCAGATTACTGTTGGATGTTATATAGGGACAACCCTGAAAAATCATATGAACTACAGTCTAATGTCAAGCACTTTTAATTTCTGCTCATATTTTGGTTTCTATTTTGCATGTGAAATTATTTTGGTTCAATAAAAACGGCTTTATAATAATAATAATCTTTATTTTTATATAGCGCTAACATATTCCGCAGCGCTTTACAGTTTGAATCATTTTTTTCTGATATGTAGATTACTATTTTCTTAATGTCACCAGTATATTTCCTATACTTTATAATTATAAGAATTATACTGCTCTGTGGAAACTATACGTGCTACAGAAAAAACTATATACATTTTTGAAATCAGGACAAAAAAATGATTCAGAAAACTACAAAGTCACGTGCGATGATTGCAAAAAATATTTTTTTTTAGACCTGTGAATTATTTTTCAAAGGACTGGTTAAAAAAAAGTTCATGCTACCCTCCACTGATCCCCTGTCGCTCACCTTACAATAATTACCTGGTCCCAGTTGGTTTCCACTTCCTACTTCTGTATCAACACACAGGAAATGCTTACTCAGGCAGTTACTGAGGCGCGTACTTACTGCGGATTAGTGGGCATTTCCTCCAAGTCTTGGTGAGTTGAGAAAGGAACAGGAAAACTGCAGAGATAGCATCACAATTGAGGCTGAAGGGATCGGTTAATTAGAGTATTAGTTTTTACATTTTGTAAACCAGCCTGAGCCCTGGAAATATGATTTTTAGTAAAGGTGAAATACTAACACTTAACAATTCCTTGTCTGTGTGCAATACCAATTGCTTTTGATGGAAGCATTATCCAGGGGAAGACCTATCCTTTTTTGCTTTAAAGGGAATAAGTCAGCATGTTTTTTTTTGTTTTTTTTATGTAATTTGACAACACCATGATATATACATACAGAGACCCTTATTCCAGCAATTTATCACTAATTTAACTGGGTGCAGCAGTTATGAGGAGCCGAGTTCCGAGCTGCTGGGTCAAGAGTTGAAGAGGAGGTGGAGCTAGGCTGCAAGTGACTTTGCAGTGATATAGAATTGTGGTTCTAATGATGACTCATGCAAGGAAAAGAGATTTCCAGTTTCTATAAAGAGGGTAGAAAGATTGAGCTAGACAGTCTTTAATCACGTGGTGTCATAGACATAATGGAAAAAAGAATTAACTAGGTAGAAAGGCAAAATGAACAATTGTAAGTACACAGTGCTATATAATATGATGATTGCAATATATTAAGAGGATAAAACCTTTGATGTGAGTGCTTCTTTAAGCTTGTAAGCACGGCATGAAGCTGGCTGGGATTGTGGAAATATACTGTTAGCTCGCCATCAAACCAACAGAGAAAATGTAGCCTCATAACCAGCATTAGAGAGCTCATAGATTAGACAAGTGGCGTGATGATGCTACTGGTCTGAACATTCAATAGAACAGGAGTGCACAGCCCCCCCAGCAATCAGTAGGCTGAGGAGCGGTGTGCTCCTGATGTGACAATATGGGAGAAACCCTGTAAAAAGACAAAGAGGGAAAAAAAACTGTTTATTAATGTTAACTGTGAGCTGCTGTAAATTTTCAAACTAAACAAAACAAAATAATGAAATATAATATTTTTTAGACCATATCGTACCAATGTTAATAATATTCTGTGTATTTTCTACTGGTTCTAGGGCTATTCAGTTGGTTAGTGCAAGTAATAGATGACTATATCCTCTTGCAATATGTAAGATAATAAAGTACAGAGAAGACCATGACCATTAATATTGCATGAAATATTAAAATACAAGGACTGGTATATCCCATGACAATAAGACGTGTACCATGAAGAATGACAATGTTGTAGCAGTTAAAGCAGCAATCTTTATTTCTTTACTCTGTCACTTTCCACATTATTAGGATAAGTAATATGAGAAAAATTGATTGTTTTATTAGTATTAGAAACAACCTATCTTTGCCTCCTGAATTTATTGTAAACCATTGTCCCTAAGGAGCTGATTAGGTTCAAAAGCAACGTCAGTAGATATAAGACCATGCCAGGAGCAAGCCTGCAGTTAATAATTTTGGCTGGAAACTTCTCCTACAGTGTCTACACACTGGGGAGCATTTGCCAGCAGGTCAGCACCTGCCTCACAGCAACATCAATGAGCGTTGAAAGACCCTTTCCACTTAATTGGATCATTTAAATCCATACGTAAAAGAAAAAAAAAACATTGCGTCTTTCATGTCCATGCCCAGCACTTCACTTATTTAGAGATTCTTAAAAATGTAACATCGATGGCATAAAAAATAGGAGAATATCAGCGGCAGCGCATCGCTAACAGTCAGGAAGGCAGGAGATGGTTTTTACTGAAACCAGATCCGGTGCACAACATACAAAGGCCGGATGACTTGTGTCTCTGTATGATCTCTTATGCTCATGTTTTAGATATGGAGACACTTCTGTTTGAAGCTTGACAAATGTAAAGCTTTTCCTGCAGCTGGGAACATTGTACTGGTTATAAAATCTTTGGGGAATTCAGGATTAGGTGTCCTATGGGCACACACAACGGTTCCCATTACTGCTTGCGCGCACATGATATCAAGTATATTAAGCAGAAGTACTGAAAAATAGCATTTTATTAAGCAAATATTCCATAGAAAGATAGATGTCATAGTGAAATTAAGTTATGGCAATTAGTTGATATCATTATGGCTCAGTGGTTCACATTGCTGAATTGTAGAAATGAGGTCCATGGAATAAACATGATACCTAGACAAATCCACCAGAACTTTATAAAACATCAGTGTGCACATGGTTATATTACAGCAATATACAGGGGCATATTAAATAACACAGTACCGCCTTGAGAAACCAAGAAAACCTTCCCATAATCTTGGTTTGTGAAAGTTTTTTTTATATCTCACAAGATGCAATTAGAGATTAGCAATTCAACTCACGTTGATGATCCATGACACACGGTCTTCACTTCTGTGTCCAGCATCAGCAGCTTGGCTTCTTGAGCACCTCTGAAACCTCCTAAGCTTTGTTACATCATGCTGTTGTGTGAGGCCCAGCCACTAGTAAGTCACAGGAACTCAGGATGCCAGACAAAGGATGGTGGGCACAGAACTGAAGACCGGCTGCCACAAAGGACCCAACTGGATACAGGACCAAGGCAATCCTATACAAATTGCTAATCTCTAGATGCAATCCTTTGCCAATTTCGGTACTAAACTATACTCCCCCCAAAGAAGCTAATTTTTTGTCTAATCAGCTCTCTTGCATTGTACTTATAATGGACCTTAGCATTGTGTGTACTTTATGCTCTTATTTTCAGTACTATCCTATTTGACCTACTTACAGGATCTGTATGCATGGTCAAGATGATGCTTTGTTAGCTTTAGAGACATTGCACTTACCTGCTGTTTATACTTAGGCCAGGGTCACACTTGCGAATGTGATGCGAGAAACTCGTGCATCAATACCCAGCACTGCCGTCGGCACACAGGACCGGAGTGTGCAGCTGCATGTATTTCTATGCAGCCGCACACTCCAGGCCGAGTGCCGGGTATTGATGCGAGAAACTCGCCTGAGTTTCTTGCGTCACACTCGCAAGTGTGACCCAGGCTTTATACTCACCATCTCCCCCTGGTTCTTTCTAATTTTTTCACTTGGAAGTTTTATTAATTAATATTATTTTGTTTATACATACTTCTCCTTGAACCCAGGATTATATGTGTGCCATTGCTTGCAAAATATTGTACTATGTCATCTAACATATCTTGAATATTTACACCTTGTTCAACCTATTGCATGATGGGTGCTTTACTATTTTTCTCCTTTTTCTAGTTCTATGTTAAAATTTAAAACAAAATAATAATCTTAAATTGATTAATAAAAATATATGTTTTTAATGTATTACTTCATACTTCCTTCTGTTTTTCAGTACTGCTATATAAGTTGTAAGAAGATACTTTTTGACTGAAGCCCCAATAGAGTTGAATAGCGATCATGCCAATAAACAGTAAGAATGTGGTCTCAACAACTTCTGGGAAGATAAAACAAATCCAAGATTATTAGAGTGATGTGTCTTTAGTAAATGCCACCCTTTTTAATGGATGGTAAATTATGGTAAAATATCTAATAATAATAATCTTTATTTTTATATAGCGCTAACATGTTCCCCAGCGCTTTACAGTTTGCACATATTATCGTCACTGTCCCCAATGGGGCTCACAATCTAGATTCCCTATCTGTATGTTTTTGGAGTGTGGGAGGAAACCGGAGTACCCGGAGGAAACCCACACAAACACGGGGAGAACATACAAACTCCTTGCAGATGTTGTCCTAGGTAGGATTCGAACCCAGGACTCCAAGACTGGGTTATTGTATCTAATAAAAAATCGGGTGGGTCAGCTCACCAAACCGGATATTCAGGATCAAGAAATGCAGAAAGCCTCACACGGACCAGGTTAGAGTAACTCCAAAAATAACTAAACTGTGAAAAAAATAGACACCATGTGGAAAACTCAGACATGGGTAAGTAAAACTTCCCATTATTAGGTGCTGTTAAAAAAAACTCCATTTGAGTAAAACTGAGCACAATAAGGTGTCAGACCATGGTAAAGGCTATACTCGGAAACGTGAAGGTCTGCTTCCTTACTGTATCCAGTATTACTCAAATGGAGTTTTTTAACTGCACCTATTAAATGTGAAGTTTTACTTACCAGGACTGAGTTTTCCATGCTGGATCCTTTTTGTTCTACAATAAGTTGGATTATTAAAGATGAAGGAGGTCCTCCAACGGTAAATATCCACTATATAAATTGATGATCCGATTGGAATAAAAAATCACCTTTTTTTGTCTCAACATAAGAAATATAAAAACTGGCCAACTAAGAGGATGGCATGTATAGAAACCAATGTGTTTCAGCGAAGTACTTTAATCATGGCACACAAAGTTATGAGTTTGATATATTTGCAGCATGACCCCTGTGGAAAGAAACATGGGGAATCGGACTCATGAATATAGAGTAACTTTGAGTTTGCTGTGTTTATTGTACTACAGTCATGGACAAAAGTGTTGGCACCCCAGAAAATGAAGTTTTTCTCCCAGAAAATTAATGCAATTAGACAGGTTTTGTGTTACACATGTTTATTTCCTTTGTGTGTATTGAAACAACATAAAAAACTCTCAGAGAAAAATAGAGAAATTGGACATCATTTTACACAAAACAAAACAAAAATGGGCCAGACAAAAATGTTGGCACCCTCAACTTAATATTTGGTTGCACACCCTTTGGTATAAATAACTCCAATCAATCGCTTCCTATAATCATCAACAAGTTTCATGGACCTCTCAACTGGAATTTTGGACCACTCTTCTTTGGCAGACTGCTCCAGGTCCCTCATATTTGAAGGGTGCCTTTTCCTAAAAGCAATTATAAGATTTCTCCACAGATCTCAATGGGATTTAGATCCAGATTCATTGCTGGCCACTTCAAACCTCTCCAGTGCTTTGATTCCATCCATTTCTGGTTGCTTCTTAAACTGTGTTTGAGGTCATTGCCCTGCTGGAAGACCCATGACCTAGGACGCAAACCCAGCTTTCTGACACTGAGTACTACATTATGATCCAAAATACTTTGGTAATCTTCAGATTTCATGATGCCTTGCACGCAGTCAAGGCACCAAGTGTCAGAGGCAACAAAACAACTCAAAAATATCTTTGAACCTCTACTATATTTGACTGTAGGTACTGTGTTCTTTTCTTTGCAGACTTCATTCCGTTTTCAATAAACAGTAGAATGATGCACTTTGCTAAAAAGCTCTATCTTGGTCTCATTTGTCCACAAGACACTTTCCCAGAAGGATTTTGACTTAATCACTCACATTTTGGCAAAACTGTAGCCTAGCTTTTTACGTCTTGGTGTCAGCAGTGGGGTCCTCCTGGATCTCTTGCCATAGCAATACATTTCATTCAAATGTTCATGGATAGCTCACACTGATGCTGATGCACTATCCTGCATTGCAACCTTTCATAAATTTTTCTTTGCCACCTACATCCAGAGAGATCCGCTACAGTGCAATGGGTTGTAAACGTCTTAAGTATGTTGGTCACCATGGACAAAGATACATCAAGATCTTTGGGGATGGACTTGTAACCTTGAGATTGTTGATATTGTTCTACAATTTTAGTTCTCAAGTCCTCAAATAGTTGTATTCTCCTCTTTCTGTTCTCTATGCTTAATGTGCCACACACTGACATACAATGCAAAGATGGAGTCAACTTCTCCCCTTTTCATCTGGTTTCAGGTGTGATTTACATATATTGCCCATACTGGTTACTTTGAGCTTCAACAAACATCACATGCTTGAGACAAAGTTCTTTACCCACAATTTTGGAAAGGTGTCAACAATTTTTGTCTGGACAATTTGGGCGTTTTTGTGTGAAATTATGTCCAATTTGCTTTTTTTTTCTCAGTTTTCCTGTGTTCTTCAATACACACAAAGGAAATAAACGTGTATACACAAATGTTTGTAATTGCAATAATTTTCTGTGAGAATTACTTCATTTTCTGGAACAATTTCAAGGGTGCCAACACTTTTGGCCATGACTGTATTTGATATAATATCTAAGAAAACCTGTCTCCTTCATAGGGCAGCATATTATGACAGATTCATAGAAATCTACTGATAGCAAATATCATAGCATCATTTTCAGTCCAAGTTAGGGTCGTCAACTTGGCTTTTTATTTTTTCCAGATGGCTTTTCAAAAAAATCATGGACAAACAATATTTTTTACAGACACATTGGAAACCCATAATAAATCATTATGATTATAAACTATACATGTCTGTAGCCCATAATTCTGATATTGAGATATCAGCTGCATTCACTGTAAAATGATTATAATTACAGTCATAATCATCTGTATAAGTTTCTTCAGCTTCAAAAAAAATCATGGACGCCTTACATTTTTTTCATGGACAGGGCAAAAAAAGTGTCTGATTTTTACACACTGTCCTAGAATTTGTGAAGAGTGGGAAATCTTGGTCCAAACACAAAACCCAGACACAGTGTCAAGTTCTGACAATCTCACTTAATTGTAGTAACATTTCTTTTTTTTTGTTTAAGATAGAACTAAATTGGGACTGGTTGCTCTACTTTTCCCAGAACTCTAGATATACACTTCACCTTGTTTTTATATCACATCTTTGGTCGTTTAGCATAGGTGAATCTTTCCAGAAGAACAATATAATAGTAAATTTCCTAAAACATTGATTGCTGGGTGGTCGCACTGCTCCCCATACTGTACAAGAGCTGAGACTTCCTATTGTAAAGTGTTATCATAATATTAGATAAAATGTTATAAACATATGATACTTATCACTATACTTAACTTATAAATGGTGGTAGTGCCGGAGAATCCCCAGATGTTTATAGTAACTGTCATTGTAATGAGTCTGTTTGTCTTAACTATATAAATGCGTCTATGTTTTCATGGCTGTGTATCCATTCTCCATAATTAGGGTTTTTCGCTCTGGAAAAGAAAAGCCAGATTACATATTTATCAAAGCATTTGGGAATAATAAGTGCAACACTACAGAAGCACTGAGGTTGCTCTTCATAAATTTATTACAAGCCACTGAGGATTTGGAATTGTATAAAGGAACGGAAGTAAATTATATTATCCCCATGATAATGTAGACAACAGGTTACTGAATATTTTATTTCCTTCTTTCAATTTATAAGTTGGTTGAAGGGATTTACCAAAGAGGAATGGATATATTTACTATATCCCTACCCTTTGGTTTTGCCTAACGGCAATTGCAAATTAGTTTCCTTCCTCCCTCTGTGGGTTTAATAAACTGTAATAGATATTATTTGATTTGAAATAAAAGCTCATTACACAGCAGCCGCGATGCTCTTCTAGACATATTATTGTGTTTTTTGCGATGTTTTAGTCGGCGTGCAAGACTCAAAAAATTGTATTATTAACTAGTCCAATATAATTTCTTTATCAAGTCCTCACAGTTTGAAGACCTCATTCATTGAGTAGGACCCTCCATTGTTTTCTGTGTAGGATACCAGGTATCAGAATTGAGAAGATCCAATTTATTGGCACTTGTCAAATGAAGTATACTCCACACATGCAGAGATGATGAAGATACAGTAGATCGTGACTTCATTTTCTTGTATAAAGCCATTACATATTTCAGCCTTAGAACAAGGCTTTTCTCAGATGTATTTACACAATGGCTGTAGTGGGAGGAACTAAGTATTTTACTTTAAAATAGTGTCACTCAGTCACTAACATTGCCCCCATTTGGTAAGATCAGATGTCCTTACTTGTGATACTCAGGATCTTCAACACATAGGCTCAACTTTGTGGATATCCAAACACATCCAGCGACTACAGTTATAACATTTATTGCAAGTTGACAAGAAATAGCACGTTGGCTCAGTGGTTAGTACTGTAGCTTTGTACCACTGAAGGGTTCAAATCCCCCCAAGGACAACAGCTGCAAGGAATTTATATGTCCTCCATGTGTCTGCGTGGTTTTCCTCCAAGTTCTCTGATTTCTTCTTACACTACAAAGACGTATTGATAGGGAATTTAGATTTTAAGCCCCAATGGGTACAGTGATGATAATGTATGTAAAGTGCTGTGGAATTTAATGGAGTTATGGAAAATTAAATACCCCAGGTGAGTGTATTTTCAAAATGACAGACTCAGTCTATTGTAACTGTGATGGACCTTTAGCTAAACACAGTAGCTCAGTGTTCCTTAAATTTCACAATTGTAGCACACCCCAAGAGTATTGCTTCTACTTAAAGGAAACCTATCACCAGGAATAACACTGTTAACCTGCAGATATGGGGTTAATCTGCAGGTTAACAGCATTATGATGCTGCCCGGTGCCTGCATGTAGCTGAATGCAGCGGGGAGAAAATTATCTTTATTCTCCCAGCCAGCATTTGGTATTCAGTCATAGGGGTGGGGCTGGTTCAGTCACTGCTCAGTCCTGATTGACACTGGCTGTACATTGAGGCCAGCTGTCAGTCAGGGCCGGGGGCACAGTTACAGCGGCCGCTCTGTATACTCACGGCGCCCCTGCACCCCATAACTGAATACCAAATTCTGGCAGGGAGAATAAAGATAATTTTCTCCCCGCTGCATTGGGCTACGTGCAGGCACCAGACATCATGATAATGCTGCTAACCTGCAGATTCACCACATATCTGAAGGTTAAGAGCGTTATTCCTGGTGACTAGTCACTAGAGTATGTAACAGCAGCAAAATGTTATCATATTATATACCATGTTTATGTTAAAAAGGTATACTGTATATCCCCTTAACGACTGCCGGTACCCTTTTTAACAGCGGCAGTTAAGGGTACATATTCCTCACTTTGTAATGACGCTGAGAAATAAGTGTATAGCGCCCCCCAGCATCAGAAATTTTCCAGGGTCTAGGCTACCTGGGGTAGCTGAAACCCTGAAGAACATAATTCGGGTCGATTATTACCAACCCCAGTGTTGCGATCACTGTTATTCAAGGAATAATCGCGACCACAAAAAAGGGCCATTTTCCCATTTAATTTCTCTCTCCTCTGATATGATTTAGCACATCAGAGGAGAGCGAAATGGGGTTCCCAGTACCTCCGGTGTCCCTGGAACCTCCTGCATCCTCCGGTGATGTCCTCCAGCCATCAGTGTCTTCATCTGGGAAGAAAATGGTGGGCGTATGCACAGTGCGCCCGCCGAGATCTGCAGGCCAGCACCCGGCAACAATAGGCGATTTCTCCTATTGCTTCATTTTGATCACTGTGATAAAGCCTATCCCAGTGATCAAATTAAAAAAAAATTGTAAATCAAACCCCCTTTATCACCCCCTTAGTTAGGTAAAAATAATAAAATTAAAAAAATTATTTTTTTCCATTTTTCCGTTAGGGTTATGGTTGGGGATATAGTTGGAGTTATAGCTAGTCTTAGGGTTGGGGCAAGGGTTAGGGTTATAGTTGGGGCTATAGTTAGGGTTAAGGTTGGGATAGGGTTAGGATTAGGGTTATGGTTGGGGTTATGGTTGGGGTTATAGCTAAGGTTAGGGTTGGGCTAGGGTTAAGATTGGGGCTAGGGTTAGGGTTGAGGGTAGGGTTAGAGTTAGGGTTAAAGCTAGGGTTAGGGTGGGCTAGGGTTGTGTTAGGGTTATGGTTAGGGTTTGGATTAGGATTAGGGATGTGTTCGGATTATGGTTAAGGCTGTGTTAGGGTTGAAATTAGAATTGGAGGGTTTCCACTGTATAGGTACATCAGGGGGTCTCCAAATGCAACATGGAGCCCGCCATTGATTCCAGCCAATTTTGCTTTCAAAAGTCAAACGGTGCTCTCTCCCTTCTGAGCCCTGCCATGCGCTCAAACAGTGGCTTCCCCGCATATATGGGGTATCGGCGTACCAAGGAGAAATTGCACAACAAATTTTGTGGTCCATTTTCTCCTGATACCCTTGTGAAAATAAAAAAGTTTGGTTACAAAGTTAATTTTTTGTGAAAAAAGTAAAATGTTCATTTTTTCTTTCCACATTGCTTTAGTTCTCGTGAAGCACCTGAAGGGTTAATAAACTTCTTGAATGTGGTTTTGCGCACCATCCGGGGTGCAGTTTTTAGAATGGTGTCACTTTTGGGTATTTTCTGTCATATAGACCCCCAAACTCACTTCAAATGTGAGATGGTCCCTAAAAATTGGTTTTGTACATTTTGTTGGAAAAATGAGAAATCGCTGGTCAAATTTCAACCCTTATAACGTCCTAACAAAAAAAAATTATGTTTCCAAAATTGTGCTGATGTAAAGTAGACGTGGGAAATTTTATTTATTAACTATTTTGTGTGATATGACTCTTCAATTTAATGGTACAAAAATTAAAAGTTTGAAAATTGCTAAATTTTCAAAATTTTTGCCAAATTTCCATTTTTTTCATAAATAAACGCAAATTATATCTAAGAAATTTTACCACTAGCATGAAGTACAATGTGTAACTAAAAACAAACTCAGAATCAGTGGGATACATTGAAGCGTTCCAGAGATAAAACTTCATAAAATGTCAGTGGTCAGAATTGTAAAAATTGAGTTATTAAGTAGCAAATTGGCTCCGTCACTAAGGGGATATACTGTATATGCTGCTTATATTTATTTTATTGTGTTTGTTGCATGTGAGATTAGTACACAATGCTAATGTAATAATGGATAAGGTTTTCTTGGTGATGTATCGCACTATGATAATGTCTGGTGGGTGGAAGTTCCCGTGTCTGGCAAGGTTCTCAAACAGCACATACACAGTTTTCATTGTTCCGACTACGCCACCTTATGATTCAATGACATGGATATGACATGTCCTTTTGCCATTGTCCATTTGCTAACTCAGGTCTGCTTTATATATTTACCTTTCTGCTCCTTTCCTAACATGCTCCCTGACTTAGCTAGGTAAAACATGTGCTCGGGAACCGGGCTACACACTACATAGGGCTCTACTTCAGTACGCTATAACCCTGGTCTAACTTTTTTTTACCTGATTGAGTTACTCACCTTTTAAATTCCTGTTTTTAAGTATAAACCTTTGTAATATAAAGTTTTAAATATTTGTGAACCATTTTGTAGCTCCTTCATTTTTTTTTTTTAAAAGAACAAGCCCCTGATGAAGCTGCATGAAACGCGCCTTAGGGTGCCAGGCTACAAACCACATAGGACTCTACTTCAGTACTATGTAAGTTACTTATAATTACTTTGTTCAGCTGTTGCTTATGAAACCCACTGAGGACTACACTTTATAACACATGATATTACAACAGTGGTGGGGATTTTTTTTTCTCCATTGAGCTGCTATGCTTTTAAATGTCTGGGTTTTTTATATATATACGGTACCTCCTTAATATAAATAAAGTTTAAATAAAATATTTATAGACATTTTGAAACACCCTCCTTTTTTTGTATATTTAGGCTAAGTTCACACTAGGCATTTTGGTTGCTTTTTTATGTTTTTTTATGCTAATTTTCAATCGCATTTTAAAGTACCAGAAAAGTATATGAGATTTCAGAAATCTCATGCACACATTGTTTTTTTGCCATCAGTATTTTGTGCTTTGCGTGGAGTTTTGGACCTAGAGCATGTCACTTCTTTCAGCGTTTTTTCATCGTATCATGTTTTGCTGCGTTTTTTTCTGCCAAAACCTGATTCTATTTAATAGCACTTTTTTTTCAACACTAAACTTTATCAGCATGGACAAGAGACAAATCAAGCATGCCAAAACCACAGCAAAAAACATACAAAAAAATGCATCAAAGACGCAAAAAAAACATAAAAACATGCTTTTTTTGCAGCTTCTTTCCTGCCAAGAGATCAGGTTTTGCTGTGGAAAAAAAAAAAACGCTGAAAAAACACCCAGTGCGAAATTACCCTTAATGGTAATATAATTTAAGATGAATTTTCAAACAATGCAGCTTTATTTTAGCATTTTGCTTATAATGATACAAACCTCATAAGATCAAATTTTAAAAGGTGTCATACTTTTTTATTTACCTGCACAACTTTTTTTAAGGCATACTTTAAATTGCAAGTCTTTTTTTTTTACTAATAAAACTAATTTCTAAGAATTTGGACTTCCTAGAAAGTGTTAAAGTTCACAGATTACCCCATGGCCTCAGGCTGCATATTATTCATTACAACCCACATATATCACAAAAATTAGGCTTCACTGTAGTTTATGGAAACAATCCGAGACTTCAAAGGCCATGTCCCCTCCAGTGATACGAGAAGGAAGTAGGAGACATGAAATACGTGGAAGCCATAGAGAGGCAGGAGGAAATGCAGTGCGATGGGTCAATGCAAGGGCCAGTGGAACTCAGTTAAAACTTTTTTTTAAGCAGCTGAACTCCTCAGCAGCTGTGTATTGTATTATATCCCATAGTTCCCAAAACCCCGATCAGCAGATTGGCTTAATTGAATCATATCTGCCTCCTAGAATATTAAATGTATGTACAGTATCTGCTTTTGAATGTGGATAAAAAAATTAAATATAAGCTTTGTGGTTCCTGTTTGAAAACAGAAGTATTAACCTTTTGTGTGGACAGATCCTACTGAAGGGGCTGTGACCATTGCAACTGCTCCCTTGAGTTACTTTCAGGCTATTATCACAGAATCTTTACTTATGTGCAGCTGAAATGACTTAAGATCCTATAGGATTAGTGTAACATTTTATTACAAAGGAATACTGTTTATGCCCTCTGTTTTAGATAGAACAGTCATGCTAAGATAATGTCATACAAAATCTATGCTTAAATCAATTAGGTTATTCAGGGAAAAAAATCCTGGATAACATAACTTGACTCATCTAATTGATAAATGCCTAGAAATGTGAAACTAGAGCTATTGTCCTGACATCCTCCCTTTACTCTGTGATCATTGCCATCTTTCATTGGCACCCATGTCCTGACATAGGTGTTAGTTTGATGAGTTCTGGTATTCTTTTCAAATAAATCTCTGAGGGTCAAACTATAAAATGTATGATGAAAAAGAAGAGCTCCTATACAGTCCTATTCCAGAGGTCCCAAACAATTCAGCGGGACAGTCCTGATTTGGGGGGCGGTGTCCCCGGAGGTCAGAGCTATGCCTCACCGTTCATTTATGTTCTCTATACTGATTCATGTAATGAAGGCTTCGCTCGTACTGGTACTCCCACTCCCAGTGTCAGGAGTGCGCCTTTTCTGCATTCCAGAAAACACTGGGAGCGAAGTACAGATGACTGGCCGAGTGGCCTCCACCTGTGAAGAAGGATAGTGAAGCCCTTAGAAGAGTAGAATACTGAAAAGGAACTAAGAGACTTGGAATGCGCAGACCCCCGATTTCATCCTAAGCAACCGACATCACAGGGATGTAGGAATGATGAGAGGAGGAGATACATATGCTAATGAAGTTTAGAGGCAGCGTTTTCTTCCCTGCCCATAGACTGGAAGAAATCAGTAACATGAAGTAAAAAAAACATGATTTCTCTGCAAAAAGACATGAGATATGAGACAGACAGGTGTTAATATTTTTATTCAGTCAATAACCTGTATGTCCATATTAATGGTTTAGCAGGAAACAGTAACGCTATGGGGTGAATAAACGTCTGGCAGGTTAATAGAGTATTTCTGCTGACAGGTTCCCTTTAATTCTCTCAACATTCACAGTTAGGGTTGAGCATTCCGATACCGAAACCCAGTTCCGATACCTGAAATCCAATGTAAGTCTATGGGAACAAAATATCGGAAGTATTTACTTCCGATATTTTGTTCCCATAGACTTACATTGGATTTCAGGTATCGGAAGTATCGGAATGCTCAACCCTATTCACAGTTTTAAGTGCTCCCTAGAAACACATTTAGGGTATGTGTACACGTTGCGTATTCGTCTTCAGATCCACAGCGGATTTGTCCCTGCGGATCCGCAGCAGTTTTCCATAGGATGTACAGTACCATGTTATCCTATGGAAAACAAAAACCGCTGTGCATATGCTGCAGAAAATTCCGCGCCGAAACGCAGCGATTTATTTTCCGCAGCATGTCAATTCTTTGTGCAGATTCCGCAGCGTTTTTACACCCATTCCATCATAGGAATCCGCAGGTGTAAAAACACGTGCCAAATCTTCACAAAATCCGCAGTAAATCAGCAGGAAATCCGCAGGAAAAACGCGCGGATTTTGACCTGCGGATTCTGCCAAAAATAGCAGATTCCGCGCGGACAATTCCGCACACGAATCCGCAACGTGTGCACATACCCTTAAGCAGAACTATCACATCTCTTAACTAATCTTTTCTTCATCTCCCTCTTCTACATTATTTCTCAGAATCTGGTCACTTGGTTTCCACATTATCCACCACCACAGTCAGATGCATATTCATGCATAATAGAAATAAGCTCACTCAGCTTTATTTGTACTAACTTCTTTATTTTAAAAATTGCTGGACAATAGAAAAAAAGCACATTTTGGGTCTGTGCACACGTTGCGGATTCCTAGCGGTTTTGCCGCAGTTTTTCGCGGCGGAAACGCCGCAAAACCGCAGCAAAACCGCTTGCACAACACAACTCATTATGGCCTATGGGATTCCGCAATGCCGTGCACATGCTGCGGGTTTTTCCGCGGCGGAATCACATCGCGGAAGAATCCGCAGCATGCTTATTCTTTTTTGCGGAACCGCGGAGATTCCGCCGCCATAAGAATGCATTGAACCACTTACTCTCTGCATGTGGCTGTGCCCACGATGCGCAAAGTAAGTGGTTCATGTGTGGATGGTACCCAGGGTCTGTAGGACAGGAGACTCTCCTCCAGGCCCTGGGTGCCATATCCATGTAAAAACAATAATTAAAATAAAAAATAGTGATATTCCCACCTTCCGGCGGCCCCCGCAGCTTTCCCGCCTCTCAGCGACGCTCCCGGCCAATCCCGTTCCCAGTAATGCATTGCGAGAATCACCCCAGATGACTTAGCGGTCTCGCGTGATGCTACGTCATCGGGGTGATTGTCACAAAGGACGCCTGGGAACGGGATTGGCCGGGAGCGTCGCTGAGAGGCGGGAAAGCTGCAGGGGCCGCCGGAAGGTGAGAATATCATTATTTATTATTTTTTTAATTATTTTTAACAGATCTTTTTACTATTGATGCGGCATAGGCGGCATCAATAGTAAAAAGTTGGTCACACTTGTCAAACACTTGTTTGACTCGTGTGACCAACATGTCAGATCGCTTGTAAAACGCTAGCATTCTGCCAGCTAATTACGCTTGCAAAACGCTAGTTTTTAGCGGGAATACGCATACCTATAATATGCGTATTTCCCGCGGCAGGTAGGTGTGGAATTGCCACGGAAATTTCCATGGCAATTCCGCAACGTGTGCACATAGCCTTTACCTATTTTTGTCACACCTATTTCCTCATAGATTGTAAACTCTTATAACCAGAACCTCAATGATTTTGTTTAAATTGCTGAATGATGTTAGGAGATCTCACATCAGTGATTTTTCACATCCCTGAAAAAACAGACCGTTTTTCATGAGTGAGCGAGATCCATATTTTTTATCCATTTCGGTCCAAATGTCCATTTTTACCACCCATTTGTCATCTATTTATCTTGTATAGAAAAACAAAACCTGATGGAGCATTCCAAAACTTCTCATAGCAGTCATTCAGGCTCTGCCAATTATCAGTATGAACAAGTTGGACCAAAGCAGAACGTCTCGATTTTTTAATAGTCATCAAAAAAAAAATACCTGACGTGTGAAAAGAATATAATATAAAATTGACTTTATTTTCGAACTTAGAATGTTCACACAGTGCTTTTTTGCTGCTCTTTTCTGCTCTAAAAATAATAATAATAATAATATATAATTGTAGAGAGCAGGTAATTTCCCAGCGGAAGATGCCCAAAAAATGAACATCAGTTCTTTTAATCTCTTGAAGGTTTCTGAACCATGATGTGGTAAAGACAAGTGAAATAAGATGGAACAAATGTGCACATTTGTGCACAGCGATGTTGTTTTGAAATTACTGTGCACTATGTTCATTTTTGCTGCACTTTTTCAGGCAGATTCTGGGTGAAATCTGCATGAAAAAGATGCTGTGTGCACATAGCCTAAATAAGATGATCTTAAGTCTCATTAATTTTTCTACTATTGTAAAACAATCCTACACTGTCTAATATTAAAAACTTTACCATGTGTTTTTAATATTAGACAGTGTAGGACTTTCCCTAACAGAGTTACCTTGCTGTGGTGGGATGGCTTTTATGCTATTTTTGATCAGAAACAGTATTACTAAAAACTCTATACTATTTAAATGCACTTTTTGCTTTTTATTTACTTAGTTACAGCAGGGTTTTTGAGCATTTTTTCTCGTCGGTTTTACATGTTTTATGGCCAATGTGAACATGCGTTTATGTGCTGCATGTGTTCCAACTCAAGTCAAGCTCAATTTTTGTGCTTTTTATTGTAAAAAAAGCATTTTTTTTTGCACAAAAAAAACCCACATACAAATTGCTGTAAAAAGTGTGAACAAGCCATAATGCTTCATTCAGCTATCCATATTTTTCTGGCACATAAAAACACACCGTTCTTCAATACTTTTGATCATCAGTGTTTGGTCAGTGTTCGTTTTCACAATCAGTTTCATCAGTGATTTTAACATCTGAAAAAATAAAGAAATAAACTGCAAAGTTTCTCCTGTACATTGCAATGTTTAAGCACCACTCCAGCATTAGGCTGGCGTCAGACCCAACGTATAAAAATACGGACCATATTGTACGGACGTAATACGCAGAAATGTTCCCTAAACAGTGATCCGTATGTCTTCCGTTGTCAAGGTGTGGCTCTGTTTTTTGCGCATGTAAGCATCCGTATGTAATCCGTATGGTGAGATTTTCACTTCTACATAGCAGAATAGCCGCTAATTCAATTGCTGGCTTCTGTAAAATCATTACAGAACCCGACATGAAATGACACATGCTTTACATACAGTAAACCATTTAATTTCATGTAGTTTGATATATGGTTTTCACTAATAATTACATAAGTGTATGTGTGCAAAATTTCAGACGTGTAGGTGTTAATTAAATATGTAAATTAGTTGCAAAAAAATGCGTGGGATCACGCGGTATTTTCTCCGACAGACAGAGAAAGCCAGTGACTAAGAACAGATATTCATAGCCTAGGGAAGGACCATTATTTTTGTGCCCCCCTGGTCACTAACATCTGCCCCCAGCCACCTCAGAAAAGGCACATCTATTATCAGATGCGCCTTTTCTGGCACTTAGCCCGTCTATTCCCATTGCCTTTAGTGGTGACTAATGGGTTAATTAATTGCTATTGAAAGGTGACATTAATCCTGGTTAATAATGGAAAGTCGTCAATTAGACAACTATCCATTATTAATCCTATTGTAGGAAATGTTTAAAAAACACACACACATTAATTAAAAACTATTTTAATGAAATAATGACACATAGTTTTTGACCACATTTTATTGCACTGGTAATCCATCTGAATCCCTTATTCTCCTGTAATAAAAATAAAATAAAAAAGCAACTATATCCATACCTCTCCGCCTTTCAGTCAGGTCCCACGCTGCAATCCATCTGAAGGAGTTAACTGGTTTACAGCAGGGACCTGTCAGCCTCTACGGCTGACAGGAGTTGAACTGATTAGTGTGGGAAACTTAATTGATTTTTTCTCACGCTATTGAGTTCACTTCAGATCAGCCGGGGATTCCCGCTGATGTCACTGATGCTGACCTGAAGTGAACTCAATAGTGTGGGAAAAAATCAATTAA
>VIAB01038325.1:0-24385 GCA_009801035.1 Oophaga pumilio
TTTGTCGAACAGCTCGAACACCGCCCAAAACAGCTCGAATTTGAGAATGGTGAACAGTTCGATTCAAACACCGCTCATCTCTAGTGATTACCCAGGAAGCCATGAACCACTGCAACGAAACTGTTCCAAGCAGCATGGTGAACTCGTCACATTCTATGGTCTTCTTGATCTGTGGTCCGACGAAGAAACTAGCCTTGACCTCAGACAGCTTTGGAAAGATCTTGGAGGTACTTGAAAGCTACAGACTCCTTGTCAAGAGCAGAGGCAAATTGCTTGATGAGGCCTAGATTGGTATGCAGTGGTGGCATCAACACCTTCAGAGGTGTTTCCATCAATAAGGCCATGTGAGGGCTTGTTCAAAAGTACAACTCATCCCGCAAAAGTAGGTATTAGACCTACCGGTAATTATGTTTCCAGGAGTCCATCCTGACAGCACCATGGGGACATCCTCCTCCTCCTTGCCGGGACAGGAAACACGAGAGTTTATAAGGCCCACCCCGTCCCCTATCCCTCAGTGTTGTAACAAGAACCAAGATTAGAAAAATGCTCAACACTTTATTGAAAACAATCATATTACAGCATGTGACATAGTCAAGAGGGAGGGAACTACCAGTGCTGTCAGGATGGACTCCTGGAAACATAATTACCGGTAGGTCTAATACCTACTTTCCCAGGACGTCCCTCCTGACAGCACCATGGGGAGTACCAAAGAAAACTCCTTAGGGTGGGATTACTGCTTGCAGGACTTTTCTGCCGAAGGCAGTACGTTGACCTGAGAGTATGTCTAATTTATAATGTTTACAGAATGTGTCTAGTCTGGCCCAGGTCGCTGCTTCACAAATCTGATCTAGGGAAGCTCCTGCTCTTTCCGCCCAGGAAGCGGAAATACTCCTAGTAGAATGGGCCCTAAGACTCTCCGGAGCGCTAGTACCTTCCGCTCGGTAGGCATCTGCTATTACCGTAGTAATCCATCTTGCGATGGACGCTTTTGAAGCTTTCCTACCCTTATTCTTCCCTCCATAAAGAATGAATAAGTTTGAATCTAAACGCCAGTCTCTGGTGGCCTCAATGTAATCTATAACTGTTCTTCTGACGTCCAACGAATGGAGACTTCACTCCTTTGCGTTGGTAGGATTGTCGCAGAAGGATGGTAGGACAATTTCTTGATTACGGTTTTGGGTAGAGGCTACTTTTGGAACAAAAGCTGGATCTAGTCTTAAGACTATACTATCATCCCTGATCTGAAAGTACGGATCTCTAGTAAATAGAGCCTGTATCTCCCCTATTCTCTTAGCCGTAGTAATTGCAACTAAAAAGGCCGCTTTCTTAGTAAGAAGGGATACAGGCATATTACTACTAGGAGTGTATGAATCCTTACAAAGAGCCTTAAGGACCAAAGTCAGGTCCCAAGGTGGAAGACTCGGTCTAATGGTGGGGCGCAGTCTCTGAGTAGAATGGATAAATCTAACCACCCAAGGGTGGGATGCCAGTGAATAGTCGAAGAAAGAACTTAAAGCTGCTATCTGGACCTTCAGAGTGCTAGGTCTGAGCCCTTTATTGAAGCCTGCCTGTAGAAAATCTAATATCTTAGGCATATCAGGTGCACCCGCGACCAAGTCGGACCTGCCACTCTCCAGACAGAACCGCTTCCAGACCTTAAGGTAAATTGCTGACGTGACAGGTTTTCTACTTGCCTGGATGGTAGATATGACCTGGTCTGATAAGCCTTTAGCTCTCAAGATGTTCCTCTCAGGATCCAAGCTGAGAGATGTAGTCTCTCTGGATTTGGGTGACGGATTGGACCCTGGTGGATCACATCCTCGGACCGAGGAAGTTCTACCGGATTCTCCAGCACCATGTCTGTTAGGAGGGAGAACCAGCTCCTTTTTGGCCAGAATGGGACTATCAATATGACCGTAGCCTGATCTTCCTCAATACGGCAGGAATAAGAGCCAAGGGTGGAAAAGCATACGAGAGATGTTCGACCCACTTCTGACTCAGAGCATCCAACGGGTTCAAAGAAAAGAATCTTGTGGTCTTTGCATTTCGCCTGTTTGCAAACAGGTCTATCCGAGGTGATCCCCACAGGCGACATAGCTCTCGGAAAATGTCCTGGTCCAGTTCCCATTCGGTTGGACAGATCTCTTCCCTGCTCAAATAGTCTGCCACCACGTTCTGAGAACCTTCGAGGTGCACCGCTGTTAGAGACAGGACTGTGTTCTTTGCGCACGTAAATATTTTTCCTGACAGCACCTGAAGAGGTCGATGTCTGGGCCCTCCTTGGTGGTTTAGGAACGAGACTGTGGTTACATTGTCTGAAAATATTCTGACGTGTTGGTCTTTGAGCCTGGGTCTGTTTCTTCTTAACGCCTCCCATACAGCGTATAGTTCCTTGAAGTTGGAAGATGTGTTCCTGATGTCTTCGGGCCACCTGCCCTGTAGGATTCTGCCTTGCAGATGGGCTCCCCAACCCCAAGAACTGGCGTCCGTAGTGACCGTTACGTACGGAGAGGCGGACTATATTACTCCTACCCGTAGATTGCAAGGCTGAGTCCACCAGGCGAGGGATTCTTTTACTGTTCTCGGTAGATATATTGATCTGTCCAGGGAAGTCTGAGATCGATCCCATAATGCCAGAATCTCCCTCTGTAGAAGCCTTGAGTGAGCTTGTGCCCATCTGACGCAGGTAATGCAGGCCGTCATCTGTCCCAATACCTTCATGGTGTTTCTTATGGAACCTTGGTGTCTTGCCAGATCTTTTACCAGACTTCGCACAACCGTCTGCTTGTCTTCCAGTAAATACGAGATTCTGTCTCTTGAGTCTAGGAGTACGCCCAAGAAGATCTTCCTCTGACTGGGTATCAGGTCCGACTTCTGCCAATTTATGGCCCAGCCTAACGATTCCAGAATACTGATGCATCGGTCTCTGTGTCTGACAAGCATCTCCTCGGATTCTGCCACAATGAGAAAATCGTCCAAATATGGAACGATTATGGTTCCCAAGCTTCTTAGGTAGGCCACCACCTCCGCGACCAGTTTCGTGAATATTCGAGGGGCGGAGGCCAGCCCAAAAGGAAGGCACTGGAAGTGGCAGGTCTGGGTTGGCAACTTTATGGCAAACCGTAGTAGGTTCTGAGACGACGGATGTATAGGGACCTGGTAATATGCGCTTTTTAGGTCGAAAGTGCACATAACGGCCCCTCTGTCTATGAGGTGGACTGCCGAGCGAACTGATTCCATCCGGAATCTTTTGTATCTGACCCAGCGATTCAACGGTTTCAGATTTATAATAGTGCGGGCTTCTCCCGATGGCTTTGTTATGGTAAACAGGGAAGAGTAGTGACCCCTGCCCACTTCTGCCTCTGGAACCGGAATTATTACTGAGCAGTCGATCATTTCCTGAAGGTTGAGCCATATAGCCGAGTCTGGAAGGACTGGAGTAGGAGAGACGTATCTCTCGGGGGGAGGAGAGTAAAGCTCTATGCGGTAACCTTCTGCGATGGTATTGCAAACCCACAGATTCTCGGTAATCTGGGCCCATTTTGCCGCAAATAGGCGAAGTCTCCCACAATAGCTATGGAGTCATTGTCTCTTATTCCTACTGTACGAACTAAAGAAGGCACTTTTGCTCTTCCCTCCCTGGGTCTGAACTCCTGTAGGATCCTCGACTTAGTCTACTATGGGTTCTAGAATCATAACGCTTTCCCAGAAAGGCTCCCCTACGAAAGGACTGGGGACGCTTAGCTTTTTCTTCTGGAAGCCCCTTCTTTTCATTGGATGCTGACTCTAGGATACTGTCTAGGGCTGGTCCAAACACCCTTGCTCCAGAGAAGGGGATGGAACATAACTTGGTTTTAGAAGCAATATCTCCAGACCATGATTTCAACCAGACAGCTCTTCTAGCAGCGTTAGAAAGGGAGCTGTTTCTGGCTGAAAATCTAACCGATTTAACCGACATGTCCGCTAGGAATGCGGTGGCTGATTTCATGATAGGAAGGGAGGCCAGAATGTCAGATCTGGGGACCTTATTAGACAGTTGTTCTTCTAACTGCATTATCCAGATGGACATGGATCTAGCAACAGAGGTGGCCGCAATATTAGTTTTGATTAGCGCCGCCGACGCCTCCCAAGCTCTCTTTAGTAAGATGTCGGCCTTCCTGTCCATTGGGTCACGCAAATTAGACAAGTCTTCAAACGGGATGACAGTCTTTTTTGCGACTCTGGCTATTGGAACATCTATTTTAGGAATCTCTTCCCAAAGCTTGATTTCCTCAGGGTCAAATGGTAGTCGACCCTTGAAATCTCAAGAAAGCACCAGCCGCCGTTCAGCATTCTTCCACTCTTCCAGGATCATGCTTTTAATATGTTCACTGACAGGGAATACCGTCTGCTTCTGAGCCATAAGACCGCCAAACATTAAGTCCTGTCTAGACTGCGGTTTGGGAGTGTCCTCAATCTGCATGGTACACCGTACAGACTGGATTAAATCATTAGTGTCCTCTGCCTGAAATAGGAATTTCCTACTCCGGTCCTGGACATCGGGTGGAAGTTGTCCTTCCTCGTCGGAAATAGTATCCTCTATCTCTGATCTGTCCTCCGAACTGAAGTCCTGGACCCCTGGTTCCGTCTCCCACCTGGGTCGCTTACGTCCGGGAGAGCTAGGTGTCTGCTGTGAGATAGATGACAGACGCCTGGACCTCTTCCCGAATCATATGTCGCATCTCCGTCAAAAGTGAGGGCTGCTCCTCCCTAAAAACCTTGGAAGTACAGAGGGTCTTGTCATGGCTATCAGAGAGCTTCAAGTGGCAAACCGGGCATCTGGGAGATTTAGCGGATGCCTTGCCAGTTTTTTTTACTGATAGGGGGGCAGTCGGGGCTCCTTTGTCCTAAATGACATAAGATTAGGCTCCGTCAGTATGTCAGTAACCTTAGGGACCTCTGGTCAGGGTGGTCTGCGCAAAGCGCACTTACCCCTCCCCCGTCAGCCGCATCTGTCTCCGTCAGGCACAAGGTAGGCTGTACACTATCCGGTGACCAGCGTCTGCAGCAGGACTCTCTTCCTGTAGCCGGCCGTCTGCATTCCTCGGTGTCAGAGACCGGCGTTCTGATAATTGGCACCGCCATCTTGTGTGACGTCACAGGAAGTGTGGGACCGGAAGTGACGCCCGCGCCTGTCAGGATCGCTCCTGGCGTTGCTAATGAGATCGCGGTGTTACCTGAAAGCGCCCGCAGAGACCCTCGACCTTCAGCGCCGCCGATCGCCACTTGGTCCGGGACGAGAGCCTCCCCCTGGGAGGAACGTCCCCCTCCGGGAGCCTGGTCCTGCTCCCGGCCTTTGGGGTGGAGGGACTCCCCTCTGGGGAGTTTCAGCCCTGGGCCACTTGACAGGGGGAAGGATCCGCAAGCTTCCACGATTCCCCTGAGCCCGGTAAGTTATTACTCGTGCGTCCCTTCCATGCAGGGACAGGAAAAACACTGAGGGATAGGGGACGGGGTGGGCCTTCTAAACTCTCGTGTGTTTCCTGTTCCGGCAAGGAGGAGGAGGACGTCCCCATGGTGCTGTCAGGAGGGACGTCCTGGGAAAAACAACACCATTGATTTTACCATGTCATGTACTCGAAAATGGGAAAAAAAAAATAATAATTCCAAGTGCGGTGAAATTGCAAAAGAGTGCAATCCCACACTTGTTTGTGTTTGGCTTTTTTGCAGGTTCAGTAAATGCTAGAACTGACCTGCCATTATGATACTCTAGGTCATTACGAGTTCATAGACACCAAACATGTCTAGGTTTTTTTTTTTTTTTTTTTAATCTAAAAAAAAAAAAAAATCCAAAGTTTGCTAACAAAATAATAAAATTGTGCCATTTTTCGAGACCTGTAAAGTCTCCATTTCCCATAATCCCAGCAGTGGCGCACCTATCATGAGGCGAGTTGAGCCATCTGTCTCAGGCGGCGGCAGCTAGGGGGCGGCAGAGCGCAACTCAGAACACGTGGTGTGATGCCGGCTCTCCCTTATTCCCTGTTGAGTCTTACACTCCTGCGCACTGTGCTATGTGTCCCGCAGTGAGAAGCAGCCACGCACCCCTTCCTGCCCTCCCACTTTAGCTTCTTGCAGCCAGGAGTCCCGTTGCTGTGCTGTCCTGCTCTGTTCACACAGGACCTGTGATTAGGTCACAGGAGGGGGAGGAGTCAGGGGTCACATGGTCAGGCTCTCTGCGTGCAGGAATCTGCTGTTCTGGTCGTCATGGTGCTGGATGAAGGTAAGTATGTGTGGGATCAGGAGGGGTTTTTACAGTGTGGATGTAGCAGAGACGTGTGTGCGAGGTGTATGGAGCGGAGCCGCGTGTGTACGAGGTGTACGGAGCGGAGCCGATCAGCTCCGTACACACAGGGCTCCGTGCTTGAATCGTGTGTGTACGGAGCAGAGCCGCGTGTGTATGGTGCAAAGCCGCATGTGTACAAGGTGTACTACTTATACAGAACTTTAACAAATATAAAAATCAATGTTTCAAGCATATTCCTATTTAAGGGTCTGTGCACACGTTGCAGTATCTGCTGCGGATCCGCAGAACTGCAAGTGATGAACAGTACCATTAAATTCAATGGAAATAAAAAACGCAGTGCACATGCTGTGGATTTTTCCACGCGGATTTGGTGCGGATTTAAATCCGCAGCATGTCACTTCTTTTGTGCAGTTCCGCAGCGTTTTGAGACCTGCTCTAAATAGGAATCCGCAGGTCTCAAAACGCAGGGGAAATCCGCAGGTAAAACGCTGGTCATTTTACCTGCGGATTTAGCAAAATCTGCGCGGAACATTCCACAGCAGATTCTGCACATACACTTTTAGGGTATGTATTTCACATGTGCATCACGTTAGGCTAGTAAGAGTAAACCAGATTTATTTGTACTGATTTTACAAAGGGGGGGTTGGGAGGGCGCCATTTTGCAGTTTGCCTCAGGCAGCAGAGAGGCTAGGTTCACCCCTGAATCCCAGGTTAGGTGAGGGTTTTTTTTGCACGCTGATCTGACATTTTTAATGAAACCACTTTTGTGCAGATACATTCTTGTGATCGCCCGTTATTGCATTTTAATGCAATATCGCAGCGACAAAAAAAAAAAAAAAAAAAAAAAAAAAAAGTAATTCTGGAGTTTTTATTTTGTCACTACACCGTGTAGCGATCAGATTAATCCTTTTTTATTGATAGATTGGGCGATTATGAATGCGGCGATACCAAATATGTGCATGTTAGTTAATTGTTTTTTTTATTTAGAATGCTATCCCAAAAAGAGCCAAATATCAAAATTTCATTGTCCCGATCACAAAAGCAGAGTTTTTGTGGAACAAAAACTATTTTCTTTTTGTTTTTCAGCGTCACGGGTTAGGAACACACTTTGAACCCAGGAACAAAAAAATGTGTTACATAATTTAAGGCCTGTAGCTGAAATGGTTAAATCTTCCAATACACAAGGAATGGAGTCATGTCCCCCTGGATGTCAAGTGTTCTAGAAATCCAAGCAGCCATCCCTCATGCCCAAACTGAGCACATAGAGTGCAGAAAAGATTTTCAAGTGACTGCCCCCCCCCAAAAAAAATAAATAAATTGGAGTGGCACTTTAACCCTTTACCAAAATCATTCAGCTCCATCATGCCAAGTCCTTGACTTCTTGCTTGGCAGGTGCTGTGATATTCAGCCATCTGCCTCCAATAGCCACAGGTAGAGCAGAGCTCCACCTGCAGCTTGTTAGAGATGGACAGCAGCATTAACATTAAACAGACATAGTAGGAGCGTCGTTCCATGTGCCCATCTGTGTCCCTGTAGCGCACTGGTGGGATGCCATATATGCCTTGGCACATTTCAAAATGTGGTATTGTAACTTCTGTAAAAGTCCAATCAAAACAAAAATAACCTGATCAATTAATGATGTAGTGAATAAAGAATCAAATCTCATGGTGGTGTTGACAGAAAACTAGAGTTATTGCCTTCAGAAGATATGAAAATGCATGGTCAGGTAGGGATTAAATTCTGCCACTTCTCAGTGGAAAATTTAAGCCTTTTGTTGACTTTCAAGGGCACCTAAATAAGGCAGAGGGTTGGCAGAATACAGCCCCCCCCCCCCCCCATGTTGTAGAGATCAGGGGTGGTCTTGCAGACTTCAGACCAATCTAGGATAGTTACATTGTGCAGACACAAAGCCGTAGCAGTGTACAAGGCAAGTTATAGAGGTAGAGTCTTGGCACCATCCTGCATGGTCCGTACTACCAGGGAGGTGTAGTGATCGGAGCCGGCCGTCAGTGTTCAGCCAGCACTGAGGAATACTGAAGCCCCAACTCATTACTTACTGACAGTCTTAAATAATCTTGAGAATCAAAGTTTACTCTTAATATGTTATAGTCATCATATTATACAGCAATGTGTACTTACAATTTCTGGTTTTGTCTTCCTACCCAGCTAATTCTTCTCTTTGCTGTATGTAGAAACAGGAAGTCTCTTGTCCCTCCATTTATCATTCCCCTCTTCAACTCCTGACCCAGCTACTCCCTCCTTCCCCGCCAGGGACTTTTGCAGTCACTCATACAGTGAACACTGAATTACTCTTTCTACATAGACCTTGGAAGGATTCATTAGTCAGTTTTTAATCATGAGATGTCAGACCAAATGGAAGAGAATTAGCACAACGCTATATATGATGGTTACAATATATTTAGAGACGAACTTTGATGGGAGTGCAGAAGTCAAAGCTCATTATGAGGTGCACTCATAACTTCTGGTGAGGCGCCCCCTAGTGATGAGGAGCAGTTAATTCATGGAAAGTGGAGACTTCCAGCCAACTTCACCATGCTCCACCCACTTGGCAGAAACGGGTGTGGAAGTGCTTAAAGTCAAAGTTTGCAAGTTAAAACTTTTGTGCAATTTAATGCTCAAAGTATTAAGCTGGAAATGTATGCTACACCTTGATGAATCAGGGCCAGATTGGCTGTTACCTTTAGAAACCGACTTACCGACACCAGATTGTTGTGCACGGTCTTTGGACAACAGCGCAGAGTTAACATCGCTGTTCTCCTGGTCGATGTAGATCATGGTCGCCATTATAGTCAGATCCTGCAGGCAAAGACATGAGACTGAGCCATGTTTCATTGTACAAGAAAGCAACAAATTGTTAGTGCGCTCCTTAGCGCCCCCTGTACAATCAGCCATCAGGTATATGAGAGGAGCCCCTTAAAGAGCTAGGCCTGGTCTATACCACAGGAGAAGTATAGCATGGGCTCAGGAGAGGAAGCCATGCCTTGTGAGCAGGTGCTAGTGCTGTATACCACTGATCCTCCTACAGAGGCCAGGACCACGGAAAATAAAGGCCTTTACCTCCAACTGCAGCAGTCTACCCATTAAAGCAGGGGTGGGGAATCTTTTTTTTTGCCAAGGGCCATTTGGATATTTATACCATCCTTCGAGGGCCGTACAAACTCCGCCGACAAAGTACATCTTGACTCTGGCACTGGTCTCAAGGCGTAATGTTGCATTGCATGCCCTTCAGTGTTCAGTAGTGAACACTGCGTATGTGTGCTCACAGATCAAGAAGAAATTAATGAGCTGCAGGCAATCAAAATACAGCTCCCTGCCAAAGCACTGCGTTCCCTGAGAATGTGCAGGGGGGCCGGATAAAAGGTCATCGAGGGCCGTAAATGGCCCTGGGGCCTGAGGTTCCCCACCCCTGCATTAAAGGGAACCTGACAGATCCCGAGCGCTGGAGCAGCACGAACTCAAAGTCGGGCGTGTTGGATGTGACTGGTCTGATACCTGCCTGCCACTCCTCCCCATGTGACCGACCTGTGTACAGCAGGAGGGACCAGACATCTGTCATGGTTTTATAGTCCTTACACTACATTTTCTCTAAGGGTATGTGAACACGTTGCAGATTCCTGTGTGGATTTTTCCATGTGGAATCTGCAGGTAAAATTACCTACGTTCTACCCGCAGATCTATTGCGGATTTGCCCTGCGTTTTTACACCTGCGGATTTCTATAGTGGAAAAGGTGTAAAAACGCTGCAGATTACACACAAAGAATTAACATGCTGCAGGAAATAAACAGCTGTGTTTTCACAAAGAATTTTCCCCAGCATGTGCACAGCGTTTTTTATTTTGTATTGGATAAAATGGTACTGTTCAGCGCATGAGAATCTGCTGCAGATCCGCACCAGAATCCGCAACGTGTGCACATACCCTAAAATATTGGGATTTCAGGATAACCATACCTAGCACCATTTCATGCTGCCTGTGGTTTGGGCAACATGAACCCAGTGACCGGTTCCCTTTAAATGCTGTAGCCATTGTTTGAGAGAAGCTTTAAAAAGGTGCATGATCTGGGTGGCAACAGTTTTAGAAGTCAACCCCCCCTCCTCCTTCTATAAAGTGCCATTATGGGGTACTAAGAGTAAGACTTGCTGAAGGCCCCCCCCTTGAGAATGATCACAGGTTCTGGCACAGGCATAAAAGACCAACTTCATACATCACAAGCCCTTACATCCCTGTGCAGACAGAACACTAAACTTGAGGAAGAACTTAAGCAGAAAGTGGATCTTTGTTGTGGTGGGAACGTTCTTGAACACCGTATCCTGCACAATAACTGATCAAAGTGCAGCAGCCCCACAGAAGGAGCAGACCACCGCTATCAGCATAGGAGGGGCGCCAGCAGTATAGGATGTTATGGCCCTAGGAAAATATTTAGAATTGAGAGTCCTCAGTGTCTGATACCTTTTAATGGCTAACTGAAAAGATGGTACCAGGTTGCAAGCTTTGAAGACTACTCAGGTCTCTTCATCAGGCTAGACTAATACAAAATCTGAAGAATCACAGATGTATTAGTCTTTGCCTGATGAAGAGACCTGAGTAGTCTTCAAAGCTTGCAATTTGTTACCATCTTTTCAGTTAGCCATTAAAAGGTAACCACTGAGGACTCTCAAGTCTAAATATTTTCCAATCTACTGGCTAACACGGTACTAAGATATACATCTTATCTGTATCAAAATGGCCCTAGGAAGGCATCAGTATAGGTGAGAAGCACAGAATGGCCACTGCTGGAGTCCTAGTGTCTTCACAGCACAGTGAATGGTTATAGAAGCACAGCAGAAGACACTGGTGACAAATCAAAGCTTTTACACCAGGAAAGTGGCATAAAGTGCTATAAAAAAGTCATTTTTGCACAGTCTGAAGATGTCATACAGTGGCATGCACCACTTCATGACTGACACCATACTCCAGCAAGTCCTTCCGCCCAAGCCACTGTCAAAGGGGGGGTGGGAAGTACTGCCAAATGCCACCATCCCATTGTAGTTGAATAAACAGAGACCCTGATTCCAATGATGTGTCACTTCTTGTAGTTTATGAAATCACTTTTCAGCAGGAGATTCTCTGACTATGACTGCTGTCATGTAATCCAACCACTGACTGGCAGCTTTGTGTACACTGCATAGTCTAAAAGCTGACAGTGGTGGGGCAGAGGTTATACTCAATGTTCAGAGAACTGCTTCAGATAAAATAGTTTAATCAAATTTGCACCAAGCGACCCAGTAAGTGACATCAGTGGAATCAGGGTCTCTGCACCTGCATTACGCTGCTCTCAGATTCCCTATAAGGTGCAGTCATCGAGCAGGGATTTAATAGCTTGAGCCCACGGATCTAAACTGGACAGGCCTGATGCAGCAGAGCCTGCATGCCAGAGTTCCGACAAAAGCTTTGAGAAGTGGCAAAGTTTAAGCACAACTCAGTTGAGCCAACATTTTGCAACTGGGCAGTCTGTCAGTTTCTGCCAGCTCCAACAAGATAAACCTCTGGTGGCACAAGCAAGGCGACCGCTGCTCATCAGGTGACTCCACCACTAGATGGCGCCTACAGAACACACTTCGTTTACACGAGTTCATGCTTGAAATCCTATGTACAAGGCTCCCCCTAGTGGCGTCTAGCAGCAGCGCAGACTAGAACAAGCCACACTAGCACTAATTTTGCGAAGTTACAGCTCCTAGCAGACACGAACAGCACATAGGCGGGCATGCTGGGAGTTGTAGTTTCATGGCAGCGAAAAAGCCAACGCCTAACAGCGGCAATAAGACGCCATAACACAAGCTCAAATCGCCCTCCACCAGCAGCGTAGCAGGCAAGGAAGCCAGTAACGTATTTACACCCGGTTAGAAGTCACCTTGACAGTTCCTCCGGAGTCCACTCCCAGCACACTGCCGTCACCTACCGAGACCGCCCACACAGAACGCGACTGACCTGACGAGCGCCGGCACCAGCGTTTAAACCACACAGCGCGTCCTCATTGGTCGCTGTCCCGCGGCTCTGTAATCTGATTGGCTAATGGACGGAACGTTCTTATTGGCTGGAGACAAGTGACGCACTCGCCCAGGGAGGAGCTGGCTGCAGGAGTATGAACTCGGTTTCTTACTCGTCGGTTTCTTCTATAAAACTGGCACAAAAATGGGCATCAAAGTGGGCACCGAAGGGCGTTACTGAAAGGGTTAAATGACTGGGCTACTGGTATCACACTGCAGACATATAGAACAGGGATCCCCACATCAATCCCAGGTCCCTCCTGCCTGGCCCAAATGGGTTCTGTGCATCAGAACTGGTACACAGTGGGCAGAGAGCCGATCTTCACAGATGTGAATAAGTAACTGGTGTTTATAAGGGGTTAAATGCCTTTACTGCTGCCCCTGGGTGCATACAGGCGTTCAGCCATGTTTCTCCTGAGCATCGTCGGTTGCGCTCGTCCCTCTTCTCGCTCTCACGTCTCTTAGGCCTCTTTCACACATCCGGTTTTTGCCGTCAGGCGCGATCCGGCGCTTTTTGAAAAAATTGGATCCGTTTTTTTAAACCGCCGGATGCATTTTTTTGTCATTGACTATCATTAGCGCCGGATGTCCTTGCGTTGCGTCCGTTTTTTGACGGATCCGGCGGAAATGTACATTCTGGCGGCCGGACAAAACGGTCACTGCAACGTTTTTTTTTCTGCCGCACCCGCCTGACAGCGCCGGAAGCGGCGCATCAGGCGGCCAGAATCAATACAAGTCTATGGTGCCGGATCAGTCTTTTGTGCAATCCGGCAAAAGACTGATCCGGATTCTGGAAACCAAGGTCTCTCTCTCCAGACATGCGTACCTGCATTTTCCAGGTTATATTCCGGGTTGAAAAGTTCACAGCGGATCCGGCTAAAAAACGGATCCGTTGCATCAGTTTTTCACAAAACAAGCCGGATCCGTCTTTTTACATTTTAGACGGATTGTGCATGACGGCGAAAACGGATGTGTGAAAGAGGCCTTACTCAACCCAATAGGAAGGCTCCTGCTATTATCTCTGGACAGGCCCGTATGTGGCACTTGTGATTGGCTAATCGTATTGGCAGGAGGCGTGGTATGTTGGGGAAGACGCGCCATTTTACCAGCTTAGTGCAGTGGCGGCTTGTTGATGCTCAGACTCCAGGTCGTTGTATGTGGTGTGTGGACAGTGTTGCATGGTGGACATGTCTGACTGGTCAGTGCCTGGCAGCGGCCACATTGGAGCTGCCCAGAGTTTTGTAGGCGTGTGCCAGAGATAATAGGTTGGCAATCAGTGTCGCCTCCTGTGCTATAAGGATGTAGGACTGTATCTGCCTACAGGGCCACTGCTCTGCAGCCATCACTGTGTGTCTGTATGCCTGTGCCAGGCCTGCCATTGCCATTAATGACCCTTGTTCTGGATACTTCTATGTTGTTCTTGTATGTGCGTGTCATGGCGCTGACATCCTTGTATTTGAACACCTTTTTTTTCTATTTCTCTAAATTAAAATGTCCACTATTGTCCTAATTTTTACAGGATAGATATAAATCTGTATGAACCTGATTTATTCCTACCGATTTAAAAAAATTTACTATGGGGGGGGGCGCCGTTCTGCACTTCGCCTCAGGCAGCACAGAGGCTAGGTTCACCCCTGCCCACAGACCCCCATATAATGTAATGTCCCCCATAGCCTCTTCTACAGTATAATGTCCCCAAAATAATGCCCGACCACAAGAGGCAGTAATAGCCGACACTATAACAGCTTTTAAAAAAGGGATGGATGATTTCATCAGTACAAATAATATTGTGCGCTATAGTTATTTAGTGGAAAAATGCACAGTTGGTGGAGGAAGGTTGAACTTGATGGACCGTGGGCTTTTTTCAACCTTTGTAATCTTAATCCTCTTTCACACGTCTGTTTATTTCCGGTACCGGAGATGTCCGTGTGTGTACTACGTGCAGCAACCGTGTGCCACATCAGTACCACACGGACGGTTGCGGGGAAGAAGCGCCACAGTAAGTGCTGTTTCTCGGCGGCTGGTGCTGAAGACGTCTCATCATTCTCCCCAGAGCAGAGGAGGATGAGACCCGCGTTCAGGACCTGCCTCCAGGGAACAGCACTTACTGTGGTGCTTCTTCCCCAGTGGCCGTCCGTTCACCGGAAAAAACGGACATGTCAGCGTGTTTTGCCCATGGACACATGGTCTGTGGAAACACACTGACGTGCACAGAGCCATTCATTTGAATGGGTCTACATGTGTTCGTGTCTCCAGTACAAGTGAAAACTGTCACCACACGTACCGGAGACACTGACGTGTGAAAGAGGCCTTATACAGTATAATGTCCCCACATATAATGTAATCATAGACTCACATATAATATCATGTCCCCACAGACCCACATATGATATAATGTCCCCCACGTATGATAGAACATCCCCCAAAGAACCCCATATATAATGTCCCCTACAGACCCCACAGTCAGTGACCAAATAACAAAAGGAAAAAATACAAAACCTTATACTCCCCTAATCCAGGTTCCGGGTGCTGCGCAGCCTCCGTCTCCTCTTCTGTCACGTCTCACAGCCAGTGCCATGCAGTAACGTCATCGCGCTGCCAGTCGTCCCCTGCCTGACACCGGCCTCCAACGGCCACAAGTAGCCTGCGTCCTGCTGAGGTAACAAGCGGAGCGCCTCAGCAAGTTCTGTCCTGGGCGGCGCTGACAGAGCAGGGAGGTACCGACGGCCGGGGGCGGGTAGAGAGCGGTGTTAGGGACCGCCTGCGCTGCAGCCGTCTCTTGGCTAGTGCCGGAGGGAGGAACCTGATGGCGGCGCTGGCGCACGACAGCTGGTGATTTTTTTTATTTGTTCAAATTGCACCCTCTATCGCCCGGTAAGTGTATACACAGGACAGGTACTCTGCTGCTCACTCCTGCGCTCCCTCTACTGGTGGCTGGCGGTAGCCGTCATGTCGTAGTTAGTGCCAGGATGTCCATATTTGTAGAGTTTAGCATGTCCACAATAGCAGTGATTCTGGGGTTCATCCTGTGCTGTGGATGTTGGGGATGGTTGTTCTGTCAGAGAGAAGCCTCTAAATGAATATTTATTACAGGTCATGAAATAATTAAGATGTTTTCAATGCAGTGAACATAATGTATTTCTGTAGGAGATATTGCTGTGCTCTGATGACATCATCGCCTTCTCTTTATGACATCATCAGCTTCTGCCTTATGACATAGCTCCATCTGTCAGTCGCACCAGTTGCAGCGGATCACTGGAGCAGAGCGGTCGTCTCCCCGGCAGATGTGTCCAAACAAGACCAGCGTTTTCTCCAGGCCACACATGGAAGATTGCGATTTACTAAGTGACTGGTAAGTATCAATGATTAGTTTCCGTATTCCTCCCCTCCACAGTCTTCCCGCCATCCTGGGGACACATTCACACACACAGATTATTGCCTGGATTTGAGTTTTGGAATTTGTAAGCCAAAACCAGGAGTGTGTGCAAAACACAACAGAGGTGCGGATCGCTCCAAAATAGGTTTTATCTGTTTAGGTTTCACTCCTGGTTTTCTCTTAAAAATACTGACGTGATCCATAGTGTACTGTACATGAGATGGATGTATATGTGTAGTGTAGATGTGCTGTCCTTTTACATACAGTATGTGTGGTGTATGTGTACAGATATGTGTATATACCGTGTGCAGTTTATAATAAGTGTATGTGAATAGGGTGCAGTGTATTATGTGTCATATGGATATCCAGTCTGTGCTCTATGTTTATATTCAATGGGGAAAATAAGTATCGTATTTTTCTGACTGTAAAACACACCTAAGTTTTAGAGGAGGAAAATAGAAAAAAAATAATTAAAAATATGTGGTCATAGCGCACTGTTATGAGTAGGGATATCTGCTGCTGACATTGTTATAGGAGTATTGTCCTCCACTTCTGTACTAATATCCCCCATCCTGATATATGTCCCCTTCATGTTATATATGCCCCTATCCAGGTATACATGGCTCCCAAACCTGGTATACACCCTCCCATCCTGGTATATATGGCCCCATCCTTATATACATGGCCCCCCATCCTCATCCTGGTATACATGGCCCCCTTGCCAATCCTGATGTACATGGTTCCCCATCCCCACCCTGGTATACATGGCCCCTTCATCACCATCCTGTTATACATGATCTCCTTATCACCATTCTGGTATTCATGGTCCACTCATCTCCATCCTGGTATACATGGCCCCCATATCCTCATCCTGGTATACTTGGTCCACTCGTCCCCATCCTGGTATACATGGTCACCTCATCCCCATCCTGGTATTCATGGCTCGCATCCTGGTATACATGGATCCCACCCCCATCCTGGTATACATGGTCGCCTCATCCCCATCCTGATATACATGGCCCCCATCCCATCCTGATATTCATGGTCAACTCATCGCCATCCTGATATTCATGGTCCACTCATCCCCATGCTGGTATACGTGGCCCCCATCACCATCCTGGTATACATGGTCTCCTCATCCCCATCATGGTATTCATGGTACATTCATCCCCATCCTGGTATAAATGGTACACTCATCACCATTCTGGTATACTACATGGTCCCTTCATCCCCATCCTTGTATACATGGCACTGATTACGCTGCACACATAAAAAAAGAAACAATTCTGTTTATTTTCTCTCTGCTCCCTTGCATCATGGTGTCCTGTGCTGATGCCAGCTGCTGATTTCAGCTTGTAAGCAGCTATACTAGTCCTGGGCTTCTCTCTTCTTCTTATGACATCATCACCTTCTCTTTAATTGCACCTCTAAATGAATATTTATTCCAGATTATAAAATATATTACAATATTTTCAATGGAGTGAACATCATACATTTCTGTAGGAGATGTTGCTGTGCTTGTCTTGGGCTTCTTTCTTCTCTTTATGACATCATTGCCTTCTCCCTTATGACATCATCGACTTCTCTTTATGACATCATCGCCTTCTGCCTTATGACATAGCTCCAGCCACCAGTCGCACCAGTTGCAGCGGATCAGTGGAGCAGAGCAGCCGTCTCCCCGGCAGAGGTGTCCAAACAAGACCAGCGTTTTATCCAGGCCACACATGGAAGATTGCGATTTACTAAGTGACGGATAAGTATCAATGGTCCGTTTCCATATTCCTCCCCTCCACAGTCTTCCCGCCATCCTGAGGACACATTCACACACACAGATTATGGCCTGGATTTGGGTTTTGGAATTTGTAAGCCAAAACCAGGAGTGTGTGCAAACCACAACAGCGGTGCAGATCTCTCCAAAATAGGTTTTATCTGTTTAGGATTCACTCCTGGTTTTCTCTTACAAATACTGATGTGATCCATAGTGTACATGAGATGGATGTATATGTGTAGTGTAGATGTGCTGTCCTTTTACATACAGTATGTGTGGTGTATGTGTGGTATAAGTGTATAGATATGTGTATATAACGTGCAGTTTATAATAAGTGTACAGGTGCTTCTCACAAAATTAACATCAAAAGTAACATCAAAAAGTTATTTCAGTTCTTCAATACAAAAAGTGAAACTCATATATTACATAGAGCCATTACAAACAGAGTGATCTATTTCACGTGTTTATTTCTGTTATAATGTTGATGATTATGACTTACAGCCAATGAAAACCCAAAAGTCATTATCTCATTAAATTAGAATACTTTATAACACCAGCTTGAAAAATTGATTTTAAAATCCAAAGTGTTGGCCTACTGAAATGTAGGTTCAGTAATTGCACCTCTAAATGAATATTTATTCCAGATTATAAAACATTACAATATTTTCAATGGAAATACATTTCTGTAGGAGATGTTGCTGTGCTCGTCCTGGGCTTCTTTCTTCTCTTATGACATAATCGCCTTCTCTTTATGACATCATCGCCTTCTCCCTTAAGACATCATCGCCTTCTCTTTATGACATCATCGCCTTCTCCCTTATGACATCATTGCCTTCTCCCTTATGACATAGCTCCAGCCGCCAGTCGCACCAGTTGCAGCCGATCACTGGAGAAGAGCAGTCGTCTCCCTGGCAGATGTGTTCAAACAAGACCAGCGTTTTCTCCAGGCCACAGATGGAAGATTGAGATTTACTAAGTGACTGATAAGTACCAATGACCCGTTTCCGGATTCCTCCCCTCCACTGTCCTCCCTGAGGTATAACTTTATAGGATCCCCATATAATGGCCGCAGTACTGCAGGATATAAGGATTGCAGCAGGTGTCACCCCTAGCCCGGGATCATATCTATTTATTGTGCGGCTGAAGCTGCAGGGACTGTGGGAGAAATGATAAAAGCACTATCCCATATTACTGCTGCCATCCTGGGGACACATTCACACACGCAGATTATTGCCAGGATTTTGGTTTTGCAATTTGTAAGCCAAAACCAGGAGTGTGTGCAAACCACAACAGCGGTGCAGATCGCTCCAAAATAGGTTTTATCTGTTTAAAAAACGGTAATTAGACCTACCGGTAATTGTATTTCCAGGAATCCATCCTGACAGCATCATGGATGACGTCCTTCTTATCCTTAGTGGGACAGGAACAACGAGCGGTTAAAAGGACCCTCCCCTCACCACCCCTTAGTGATTTTTTCAAAGTACCACATCTGGATGGATGCAAACACAAATTTATTAATAAGTTCCATACACATGTTACTTCACAATGGTATCAGCATAAATGACTTTTGCACTAGGGAGGGAACTAGCAGTGCTGTCAGGATGGATTCCTGGAAATACACTTACCGGTAGGTCTAATTACCGTTTTCCAGTTCACCACCTGACAGCACCATGGAGAAGTACCAGAGAATGGTAACACTAGGGCAGGACTACAGCGTGCAAAACTTTCCTGCCAAACGCCACTTGTTCTAGGCTGACATCTAGTTTGTAGTGCTTGGCAAAGGTACTGACACTAGCCCACGTTGCTGCCCTGCAAATCTGTTCCGTTGAGGCCCCCCTCTGCACCCATGACGTGGCCATAGCGCGTGTGGATTGGGCCCTAAGGATGCCGGGGGGATCTTTCCCTTCAGATCTACAGGCTAGGGCTATCATAGATTTTATCCATCTACCGATGGCAGCTTTTGCTGCTTTCTTGCCCCTATTAGGACCTCAGTACGGGATAAACAAATTCCTATCAACCCTCCAACCCTCGGCTGCTGTTATGTATTTTAGCACACTGTCTCTAACGTCCAAGTTGTGAAAGGCTTGCTCCCTAGGATTCCTAGGATGCTGGCAGAAGGAGGGCAGGACCACCTCCTGATCCATGTTTGTACATGACACAACCTTGGGAAGGAAAGCGGGGTCAAGTCTTAGGATTAATCTATCCTCAAAGGTCTGTAGGTACGGGTCCTGAATAGATAACGCCTGTAACTCTCCCAACCTTTTTGCGGATGTTATTGCGACCAAGAAGGCCGTTTTCATTGAGAGCTTCGCTATCTGTATCTCCTGTGATAGAAGGTATGGGGGCCTACATAGGACATCCAAGACTAAGTTAAGGCTCCATGGCGGGACTGGATTTTTCACTAAGGGTTTCAGCCTGCTGATTGCTTTTGAGAATCTTGCTACCCAGGGGTGTGTGGCTATAGGGTAGTCAAAGAACACGTCTAGGGCTGAAATTTGTACTTTTAGCGTACTAGGTCTTAGACCTTTCGAAAACCCTGACTGGAGGAAGTCAAGTATTTTAGAAATGTTGGGAACCTCCGTGTTCATGGTAGTCTCCCCTGAAAATGAGCAGAAACGCTTCCATATCTTGTTATAGATGGCTGTAGTTACTGGCTTCCTGCTTGCTTGTATAATTGAAATTACGTCTTCTGAGAGCCCTCTGGATTTCAAGATTTGGCGCTCAGGATCCATGCCGACAGCTGAAGTGGGTCCGGATTGGTATGAGTAACTGGGCCCTAATGCAGGAGATCTTCCCTCCTTGGGAGATGCATGGGTTCTTCTATCGCCAATCTGTTTAGGAAAGAAAACCAACTTCTCTTGGGCCAGAATGGGACCACTACAATCACCTTCACTCTGTCTTCCCGTATCTTTCTCAGCATTCTCGGAATTAGAGGAAAGGGTGGAAAGGCGTATAAAAGTCCCTTTCCCCAGTGTTGCGACAGAGCGTCTATACCTGTTGCCCCGTCCAGCAGATTCAGAGAGAAAAATGTTCTCAATTTTGCGTTTTCCCTGCTGGAGAAAAGGTCCACCTGTGGTGTTCCCCACCGTTGACAAAGCATCTTGAATACCTCTGAGTTTAGTTCCCATTCGGACGGGTTTACTGCCGTTCTGCTGAGATGGATTCCACCGACTTTTCTGCCCATCTGAAGATTCGGTCTGCCAGATGCTGTAACGCCGGGTGTCTTGGGCCTCCTTGATGTTTTAGTAATGCCACCGCCGTCGTGTTGTCGCAAAGTATCTTCACGTGCTTCCCTCTGAGTTTCAATCTGGCATGGCGGAGAACCTTCCATATTGCGTACAGCTCTCTGAAGTTTGACGACCTTGTTCTTGTCTCTTGATCCCACTGACCTTGGTAGTAGGCTCTCTCCACATGTCCACCCCATCCGGTCTGACTGGCATCTGTGGTTACCGTGAGAGAAGGTGTCAGAATCCAGAGTACCCCTACTCTGAGGTTCTTCTGAACACTCCACCAACCCAGCGATCTTACTGTCGAGGATAGTGTTATCTTCTTGTCCAGGGTAGACTGTCTTCTGTCCCAGGACCATAGAATTTGCTGCTGCAATTTTCGTGAGTGGAATTGGCTCCATTTCACGCAGGGAATGCACGCCGTCATCCGGCCCAGGACTGCCATGGCCTCCCTGATGGAACAAGCCTTCTTCTTGAACCGGCCAATGTTCTCCGTAAGCGACATCTGTTTCTCGTCCGGCAAAAAAGAAGTTCTGGTATGGGAGTCAAGTATGAATCCTAAAAATCTCACCCGGGTCTGTGGGACCAAGCTCGACTTCCTCCAATTTATTATGCACCCCAGCTCCTGAAGTGTGGAGACTGTGGTGTGACAATCGGCCCTGAGCTGTTCCTCGGACCCTGCTGCCACCAGGAAATCATCTAAATAGGGTACTATGGTTATTCCCTGATTTCTCAACCACGTTACTACCTCCGCCATTAATTTTGTGAAAATTCTGGGAGCTGAGGCTAATCCGAAGGGGAGGGCTTGAAATTGAAAATGATGGACTTTCCCCTGATCTGTCAAGGCAAATATCAGATACCTCTGATAGGCCGGATGGATTGGCACATGATAGTATGCGTTTTCCAAGTCCAGCGTGCACATTACCATGTCTCTGTCTATCAGAGGTATAGTGAATTTTATTGATTCCATTTTGAATCTTTTGTATTTTATATACCGATTCAGGGGTTTGAGATTTATGATAGTTCTGGACTCTCCAGATGGTTTTTTGATTGAAAAGAGTTTCGAATAATGGCCCCTGCTTTCTTCTGCCGGGGGAACCGGGACTATTACTCTTAACCTGCATAGGTCCTGGACATCCGTCCACATAGATGCGGTCAGAGGGGGTTGGGATTTGGTGATCACAAATCTCTCTGGCAGCCTGTTGGTAAATTCCAGGGTATAACCCTGGCTGACCGTATGGAGAATCCAAGGGCTGTGAGAGACCTTCTGCCAACCTCCCAGGAAGCATGTTATTCGGCCCCCCACACTGATAGCGTCATTTTCTCTGGGCTCCCGCTCCTGCTCCAAAGATGGAATCTCTACCCCTACCCCCTTTGGGGTAGCTCCATCTAGCTGTCTTTCCCTTTCCTCTATAGTCTGATCCCTGACCAGGTTGGGATCTCCGAAAGGGCTGGTATTTTTTGTTTTTTTCCTCGGGGAACCCCTTCTTTTTGTCGGAGGCCTTTTCTAATATGTCGTCTAGAACCAGCCCAAACATTTTACCACCCGAGAAGGGAATGGCGCATAATTTATTTTTTGAATGGGTGGCCCCCGACCACGTCTTAAGCCAGATCGCTCGTCTGGCCGCATTTGACAAGGATTCACTCCTGGCCGCAAAGCGCACTGATTCCGCGGAGGCATCTGCCATAAAACCCGTACCAAGTTTCAGTAATGGTAGGGACTTAAGAATGACCTCCCTGGGGGTTTTGGCTTTTAGGTGATGCTCTAAGTCATCTACCCAGAGGTGCATGGATCGGGCGACTGACTTGGCTGCAATATTAGTTCGAATAATGGCCGCCGAGGCTTCCCATGTCCTTCTTAGCAAGCCATCCGTTTTCCGATCCATCGGTTCTTTTAGACTCGAATCTTCAAACAGGATTGCCGATTTCCTTGCCACCTTGGCTACTGGTACGTCTACTTTAGGGACGTCATCCCAAGATTTAATATCGTCCTGGTTATATGGCAACCTAAGCCTAAAGTCTCTAGGGATTATAAGTCTTTTCTCCGCATCCTGCCATTCTTCCAGAATCATGGATCGGATGTGGCTGTTGACTGGGAATACTCTAGAGATCTGGGACTGCAGTCCTCCAAACATTTCATCCTGAATAGATGTTTCCTCTGGCGCGTCCTGCACCTGCATAGTGTCTCGGACCGCCTGAAGTAATTAGTCTGTGTCTACTGACAAGAAGAGATATTTCTTCCCCCTATTTGACAGTTCCTCTTTTACTTCCTGCTCTGAGTCCCCACAGTCCTCTTTCTCCGAAGAAGGACTAGATTCCCTAGGCCTTTTCCGGGCCTTTTGTGGTTCTGATTGGCTGAAGCGAGGAAGGTTCAAAACTGAAATGGACGCTTGGACCTCCTTCCTTATCATCGATCTCATGTTAGTCAGTAGGGACGTCTGCTCCTCTCCGACGACCTTATATGTACAGGCGTCAAATAAGGCTTTTAACCAGCTTTCCGGGAGTTTGGTTAAACAGATTGAGCACTTCTTTTTATTTCCTGCTTTCTTTTTTGCTGCCTGGGTTGCTGGATCCTCCTAAAAATACAGAGATTTTGGTCTGTAATTTGGGAGCATATGGGGGCATTGTGGGCACTAGGTCAGGCTTTGAGATAGCCTACTCACGTGCCCCTGTGGAATCTCCGGGCCCTCAAGCCTGGCTGCGTCGTCCATTATTCGCTTATAGCGTTTCGCTGCCCAGCTTTTTTTATCTCCTTTATTCAGGATGGCCGGCTGTTTTTTCCAAACACAAACCCCCTATATCCTCTCTTACCTGGTTGATCCTGCCCCCTCCGCGCTCCTGTGCGGTGCGACCGTGCCTCGGCCTGTATCCGGCGTCTGACGCGACCGAAAGTGACGCACCATAGCCCGGAAGTGCTTCTTGCTGGATGACGCCGGCCTGCTTCGTCGGCCTGTGTACCGCCGACCGACCCGGAAAACGGTATGGCGACGGACCGAGAGCCCCCAGTGAGGAGGAAGTGGGCCGTGGACCAGGAGCAGCGCTACACTGGGGAGCTAAGGGACCTCGTATTGTAAGGTATCAGTGCAGATTTACCGGGTGGGAAGGGAAAGGCTGGGCCCCTCCGATCCTCACCATCTGCCAGCACAGTTGGGGGCTCTGCTTGGCGTTCCTATCCTCAGTGGGACAGGAAAAACACTGAGAGGTGGTGAGGGGAGGGTCCTTTTAACCGCTCGTTGTTCCTGTCCCACTAAGGATAAGAAGGACGTCCTCCATGGTGCTCTCAGGTGGTGAACTGGAAATAGGTTTTATCTGTTAAGGTTTCACTCCTGGTTTTCTCTTAAAAATACTGATGTGATCCATAGTGTACATGTGATGGATGTATATGTGCAGTGTAGATGTGCTGTCCTTTTACATACAGTATGTGTGGTGTAAGTGTATAGATATGTGTATATAACGTGTTCAGTTTATAATAAGTGTATGTGAATAGGGTGCAGTGTATTACAGTATGTGTCATATGGATATCTATCATCCTATCTACATACATACACATACATACTGTATATGAGCTCGTTTTACCTGATGTAGAGATCTAATTTCTCTCCATGCTGCATGTATTGATTAAAGGGATAATTCCTGTATGTTCAAAAGGTCAGTAATCGTTAGACACTTCAAAACCAAATACCTCA
>VIAB01038336.1:14116-24372 GCA_009801035.1 Oophaga pumilio
ATGATTTTAAAATCCAAAATGTTGGCTTACTGAAATGTATGTTCGGTAAATGCACTCAATACTTGGTGGTGTCTCCTTTGGCATCAATTACTGCATCAATGCGGCGTGGTATGGAGGCGATCAGCCTGTGGCACTGCTGAGGTGTTATGGAAGTCCAGGTGGCTTTGATAGCAGCCTTCAGCTCATCTGCATTGTTGGGTCTGGTGTCTCTCATCTTCCTCTTGACAAAACCTCATATATTCTCTATGTGTTTAAGGTCAGACAAGTTTTCTGGCCAATCAAGCACAGTGATACTGCTGTTTTTAAACCAGAAATTGGTACTTTTGGCAGTGTGGACAGGTGCCAAGTTCTGCTGGAAAATGAAATTTCCATCTCTAATAAGCTTTTTGGCAGATGAAAGCATAAAGTGCTCTAAAATTTCCTGGTAGACGGCTGCTCTGACTTTGATCTTGATAAAACGCAGTGGACCTACACCAGCAGATGACATGGCTCCCGAAACCATCATTGATTGTGGATACTTCACACTAGGCCTTGGAAATCAAGGTCCCTGAGTCTGGAGGAAGAGTGGAGAGGCCACAATCCAAGCTGCTTGAGGTCTAGTGTGAAGTTTCCACAATCAGTCATGGTTTGGGGAGCCATATCATCTGCTGGTGTAGGTCCACTATGTTGTATCAAGACCAAAGTCAGCACAGCCGTCTACCAGGAAATTTTAGAGCACTTCATGCTTCACTCTGCAGACAAGCTTTAGGGAGTTTGAAATTTCATTCTCCAGCAGGACTTGGCACCTGTCCAGGCTGCCAAAAGTACCAATACCTGGTTTAAAAACAACAGTATCACTTTGCTTGATTGGCCAGCAAACTCGCCTGGCCTTAACCCCATATGGTATTGTAAAAAGGAAGATGAGAGACACCAGACCCCACAATGCAGACAAGCTGAATGCTGCTATCAAAGCAACCTAGGCTTCCACAACACCTCAGCAGTATCACAGGCTGATCGCCTCCATGCCACGCCGCATTGATGCAGTAATTGATGCCTAAGGAGCCAAATATTTTTGTTTATTATTTTTTTAACACATAATAACCTTCCTCAAATAATTCCTTAAATTTGTATTTCCTTAATTATAATGATCAAAATGATCGTTAAGAGAACCTGTGATCATATTTTCCATTATTAAACTGCTAACAGCACACCATGTCTTGTCTAAGGCCACGTTCACACATTCAGTACTCAGTCAGTATTTTACATCAGTATTTGTAAGTCAAAAGCAGGAGTGGTTGAAAAATACAGATGTGGCGACATGTTTCTATTATACTTTTCCTCTGATTGTGCCACTCCTGGTTTGGTAAAATATGAACCAAATACTGAATATGGGCATATGGCCTAGTTAAGATCCATGCGCTCCTTTACCAAGACATACCTTTATAAATCATGTTTATTCACTGCTCACGTGAATGATACTCTGCGCCATGCAGTCCGATAGGTGTGTACAGAATAACATTGGCACATGCTGTGAGCTCAGTATCCAAGCCCCATTCAAGTTAGAGGAGATGGATTATCGAGCTCACAGCAGTTGCCGAGTTTTGTCCATACATGCCCATCAGACCTCTAGGTGCTGAGGACCATGAAGAAGAGCAATGAATTAAAATAATTTTTAGGGTTTGCGCACATGACGTATTTTTCAGGAAGATACGCCCTCTATATGTTGCGCCCCTGAGGGTCCAGAAGCCACAGAGGTACTGCACCTCAGCCAAAGGTGTGATACTCCGCTCTCAAGTAAGGAGGGGACACTACCCAGAACCCACACACTTGCACTCAACACCAGACTTCTCAAGGCAAGGGAGGGACTGGATAGAGGGTGTGGGTGGAGTAAGTGAAGAAGGGGCAGAACTTAAGGAGTGACAGTTGGTCTGAGGAGAGGGAAGATAGAGGAGCGGAGACAAGGGCTCTGGGAATTGCAGCTGCGTCAGAGCTGATCCCAGAGCTGAGCACTGATAAAAAGAACACCAGAATCCAGGGCTGTGCGGGTGCTGTATGCCCCGACAGCCGAATCTGGAGGGTAGGAGACTGCAAGCTCCCTGACCACACCGAACACCTGGAGGCACCACAGCAGATCAAGAGCCCAGGGCTGCCAGTGAACAAACAGTGCCTGTGATAGGCTCACGCTGTTTGCCATACAGGTTAAAGCCAACACGCAGGAGAGGGTCGCAGCTTAGCTACAGGCAGTAGGGACCAAAAAAGAGAGCGCAGCAGGATGGCCTCTAACCCCACCTGGCAGGGTGGACCCCCTGAATGCTTCCAGGCGAGCCAGACTCCTGTTATCATCTGTAACTAGTACCCCGGATAGCATTTTCATCTACCAAAAAGTAAAAGGTAATGAAAACTACATTCTTCTGTGTTCCTGGCTTATTCTCTGCACCCCAATGTTCACCATCACCTGAACAGCCTATTACATCTGCCCTGGGGCCTAGCTCTACCTGTGGAGAGCAGTAACATCTCTACTGCATCACCATCTTACGTTACAAACTAATTCCCCTACAAACTACCCCCACCATCATTTTTGACAATTTTATTGGATGCCCAGGGCCACGGACTGGGTAACTGCTGCTGTGTCTTCCCCTTTAATAACTGCCTGGCCCCGGACTGTGTAACCCTAGGCCCTAGGGGGGTGCTCCATATACACCCCAGAAAAAGCATTTAGTAATGTAGAAAAGATTGAATACATGTGCTGCACTGTTAAAATGACTTGCTGTTCATAAATTCAGGCTTTTTAGCTTTTTTTAACCACTTTAAGTTTCTAAAGACGAAAAGTGGTCAAAAGCAAAAAAAAAAAAAAAAAAAATGAAGATCAGCAGCACAGCTCCCAAACAAAATGCTCTTAAAGACAACAAAAAGGTCACTTCTGGAAAAACATGATCTGAGTTATCTGGAAGTGTGTTCTGCTTGAAAAACTCAGCAAACATGCCGGCGTCTAAAAGACTATGTGTGCACATTCCCTAAAAGGAATGCAGGTGCAGGGACGCACAGAACAGATCATTAGGATCCTAACTAGGAATAACATAGTGGGTGTGCAGCAGTTCAGTAATAGAAATATGAGGACTAGTACCATTTAACATGATTGTAAACAGGTGTAGTTCAGCTCACATTAGTTAAGGCTTTCAATAATTCTCAGTACGAAAATGCTAATCCTGCTCCTTCTGGCCAAAGAATGCATAACATATAGAATATTTTCCAGCTAATTCTTGATTAAAATAATTAAAAAAAAACTTTTCTTCCATAGAGTAAAAAATTGCCATTCACATGATGTAATATCTTACGCGTTTCAGATAACTCAGGGGACACCAAGTTCATTGCAACAAGGAAATGTTTACTAGCTAATCCAAGTTCATCAGTGGTAACACGTAGGATAGGGCACAGCAATTCATAGTCCTTACTATCTTAGCACAACACGTCTTCAGCCCTACCGTTCGTTCCTCCTTGCCCACTAGCTCTGTTAGCCCCTTGGATCTCCCCTCCCATTTGACAGTGCATCCGGGATTTATTACTTTCCATTTTGGCAGGCCCAAATACATTTTCCCTTGTATGCCAAAGGACATGGCATGCCTGGCAGCCCCTATGTCAGAGTTTGGGCTCCAGGCGTGATAGTAGAATATGGTCAAGATTCAAGTATTGACATCCCACTGCCTCAAATGTTAGACACATGCTGACCCCAGCAGCCTACTAGACTTGAACTTGGACTTGTCACTGCACGTCTTTATCTCCCTTACTACCAGGAAATGCCCACCTTTTGTTAACACTAGTTCCCATCCACTTGGCTAGTTCTATTATTAATTATACCCGATCCTATAGACTAAATCTATTTTACTTATTCTATTCCCTATTACTTTGCTAAACCACTTACTATATAACTCACTACACACTACTCACATTATACATTAACACTTTACAGTACTTACATCACTATTCACATTACATGTAAAACCTCATAGCACTGGACACATTCCATGTTTGTTGTCTTCAGGGACAGGAACTGGGTAAGACAGTCCATATCCCTACATAAGGAAATGAAAACAAATATCTGATTTCACTGATAAGGGGTTAAATTGGTAATATTTATAAATGGTGGATCTAAAACAATCAGGTAAAGTAGGAACAGATGCAGCCATGCTCTACGGTACATGAGACTTGACAGCGACAATGTAATAACAATTAGTTTTGTTCTTATTCTTTCCATGATCTAAAAAAGACGAGTAAAGACCATGTGTAGAATTGTGATATCTCCTAAACATGCCGAATCACTTGTATCGGGTCTCCTAATTATGGTATTACTTCAATTTGTAGAAGCATCTGTTGCATCTGTTCCCTCTAATTGTCAAGGAGCAGCTGCCTCTGAAAGAAAATATCATACATCCTTTAGCAAATTCACAGCCCTGAAAACTTTGCATCCATTACTTGATGGTAAAGGTTCTACATCACTGTATCAGATTTAATATCAATTAGGAACGATTTTGAATGGAGTGAAAGGTAAACCGAGAAAATAATTATTTTCACCTGGTACTCTGCAATTTCGCGCAGAATGTATACGAAATTATAAACTATTTATTGCAATGTAGGGTTCACAACCATTAAAAAACATTCCTTTTATAGGCTCTGATAATTAGACTTATGCACATGGCCATACCATAGTTCCAGCACAGATGATGCAATCGACTTTCAATCAATTAAAAAGATCCTCTGCTGTATAAAATCAACAGAAAACATATATGATTTCCTATTGACGCATTGTATCTACAAGTTAGTGTCTCCTTCAGCCTCTCCACACTGCAGTACAGTCATGGCCAAAAGTTTTGAGAATGACACAAATATTATATTTTCACATGATCTGCTGCCCTCTGGTTTTTATGTGTGTTTGACAGATGTTTTTATCACAGACAGAAATATAATAATTGCAAACATATGAGTAACAAAAGCTTATATTGACAGTTAGAATGAGATAATGCAGCAAGTCAATATTTGCAATGTTGACCCTTCTTCTTCAGGACCTCTGCAATTCTCCCTGGCATGCTCTCAATCAACTTCTGGACCAAATCCTGACTGATATCGGTCCATTCTTGCACAATCAATGCTTTCATTTTGTCAGAAATTTTAGGTTTTTGTTTGTCCACCCGTCTCTTGATGATTGACCACAAGTTCTCAATGGGATTAAGATCTGGGGAGTTTCCAGGCCATGGACCCAAAATCTCTATGTTTTGTTCCCTGAGCCATTTAGTTATCACCTTTGCTTTATGGCAAGGTGCTCCATCATGCTGGAAAAGGCATTGTTGATCGCCAAACTGCTCTTGGAGGGTTTGGAGAAGTTGCTCTGGGAGGACATTCTGGTACCATTCGTTATTCATGGCTGTGTTTTTAGGCAAGACTGTGAGAGAGCCGATTCCCTTGGCTGAGAAGCAACCCCACACATGAATGGTTTCAGGATGCTTAACAGTTGGCATGAGACAAGACTGGTGGTAGCACTCACCTTGTCTTCTCCGAATGAAGCGTTTTCCTGATGTCCCAAACAATCGAAAAGGGGATTCATCAGAGAAAATAACTTTACCCCAGTCCTCAGCAGTCCACTGCCTCTACCTTTTGCAGAATATCAGTCTGTCCATGATGTTTTTTCTGGAGAGAAGTGGCTTCTTTGCTGCCCTCCTTGAGACCAGGCCTTACTCCAAGAGTCTCCGCCTCACAGTGCGTGCAGATGCACTCACACCTGCCTGCTGCCATTCCTGAGCAAGCTCTGCACTGCTGGTAGCCCGATCCCGCAGCTGAAACACTTTTAAGAGATGGTCCTGGCGCTTGCTGGTCTTTCTTGGGCACCCTGGAGCCTTTTTGGCAACAATGGAACCTCTCTCCTTGAAGTTCTTGATGATGCAATAGATTGTTGACTGAGGTGCAATCTTGCTAGCTGCGATACTCTTCCCTGTTAGGCCATTTTTGTGCATTGTAATGATGACTGCACATGTTTCTTTAGAGATAACCATGGTTAACAGAAGAGAAACAATGATGCCAAGCACCAGCCTCCTTTTAAAGTGTCCATTGGTGTCATTCTTACTTAATCATGACAGATTGATCTCCAGCCATGTCCTCATCAACACCCACACCTGTGTTAATGGAGCAATCACTGAAAAGAGGTTAGCTGGTCCTTTTAAGGTAGGGCTGCAATGATGTTGAAATGTGTTTTGGGGGATAAAGTTCATTTTCTAGCCAAATATTGACTTTGCAAGTAATTGCTTTTAAGCTGATCACTCTTTATAACATTCTGGAGTATATGCAAATTGCCATTAGAAAAAGTGAAGCAGTAGACTTTGTAAAAATTAATATTTGTGTCATTCTCAAAACTTTTGGCCATGACTGTACAGGCTCCTCGCTCTTGGGCATAAGCCCTAAATATATAGCTGGTCTTGTGAAAGAATACACAATTCCAACCAAAGATGCATGATGTGTAAATAAGATGACAATTTTTCACAATGTTACTTTTCTTTACAAATAATTAGGATCCCATGGGAAGTTTGCATTGCAGACCGTCTGTGTATCACTGCAGAAATCCAGTAGTATTTCTACATATTTTACCTTTTTCCATTGCGAAGAGTGAAATTCACAATATACTTAGCAGAAATTGATATTCAGCAAATTTGAAACATACAGCACCGGTCAGTCTAAGGTTGTGGTCACATAATGTTTGCCCATAAGTTCAGTGGCACCATCAGGGCCCCACAAAATAGGATTTGGCTATATGTGCTGATAAGGCCATCAACCATAATGATCTTGATGGATTCACAGTGTGCTCTTTCATCCATCATTTTTAGCCATATGCACCTATTGGAGGTTGACAGCTAGATGTAGTTGACTGTGTCTTGCTGTGTGCCTCAACTAGACATGTACAGCTGAAAATGATGCACGGTAGAGCACACTGTGAGTCCATCTGTATTATTATAGTCAATGGCCCTATCAGAACATATGGAAGAGTCTTGTTTTGTGAGGGTTGGAACCTAAGTCCCGATGGAACCACTGACCAAAGCGGCAATCACAGTGTGACCCTTGCCTTCGGCCTCCTCAACATGTCCAGATAACACAAGCACGTGAAAAACTGAAACCTATATCAACAGTGTTTTGGATCAGTGTGTCATCAGTGTGTCCATTTTTGTCATCAGTGTGTAATCTATGTGTGCATTTTTACCATCAGTATTTTCATCAGTCTATATCCAGGATAGATAAAGGAAAAAAAAGAAATTACAAAGCTTCTCATTGACTTTGAAATGTTAAACGTGAACAGTACATGTACAGCACGCGGACAGCACATGGATGGCTCATTGATGCCATCCGTGTGCTGTACAAGTTTTTCAAGGACCCATAGACATGTATTGGCCCTTGTCATCCATGCTGCTGCAAAACACAAACATGTGCAAAGCACCACAGGTTGCAATAGGTAGGTGTGGTATCTGGGAAAAAAAAGAGATATCACAGGTACTAGAAGCAAGGATGTGTGAAAGAGGCCTAAGGCTACTTCAGGACATCTGTGTATGATGTCAGTGTGCTCTCTGTCCGGATTGGTCTATACTCACTTCCGTTTTAAAAATGGATCCTTGTCTCCAGTTCTCGACACTCAGAACATGTCCTATTTTCATCCTATTTTTAACATATTGATGGCCTTTTATGGTTCTGAAAAATGATGGCCAGAGTTAGCGTTGAAGTTGGGTTAGGCTCAGGGTTAGGGTTAGCTTTAGCGTTAGAATAGGTCTATGGTTAAGAAGAGAACTAGGGGAGTAGATCTGTTACATAAAAAAGTAGTAAAAAAGGGAAAAAATACTAAAGTATAATTTTTTATTTTTAAAATGTTAGCAGAAAAAAAAACAGAGGAAAAGTAGGAAATAAAAGTGCAAACTATAATCACATCAGCATTTTCCTTAAATTACAATACACATGTTTGGGGGATAAGAAGTTAAAATGAACTGGTTAAAGGAGTTCTGGTTCACACGTTAGAGGTGCAATATATATGACTTGCTTTGGGAAATGGCAAACCACAATACACCTCTCATTTCGATCTTTTATTAGTTTGCAAATTGTCTTCTGCTAGCATTTGTAAATATTCCTAGGTGTGTAAAATAGAAATGAGTGAATCTCCAAAAATTAATTTTAGGCAGATTTGTTTGATTTGGTCATCGATTTTATGCAGTCTGAATAAAATCAGATTTAAATTTAAAGTGGCATAATTGCCGCAAAAATGATGTGCGTTGCTGGACACATGACGTTCGGGCAGGTGATTGGCTTCAACGTTAGAAGGGGGCACCGAAAGCGCCGAAAATTCGGAGGACTGGGGAGTTGCAGTGGCAGCAAAGGAAAGAGTGAGGGCCTAGAACAAGTGAATATAATGTATCCTATTATTTCAACCCCTTCACAGCACTTCAGAAAAGAAAGCAAAATGGTTACCAGCAAGATGTAATGTTGCTAGATTCATTCATGCTAATCTAAAGAAAAAAATGGTTTTGCCAGAACCCAATATTTTTTAAAATTTTACAATGAATTTGATTAGTGATTAATCAATTTGCCCATCTCTAGTTCAGGCATATCAACAGTTTATTTGAGTTGCTACTTAAACTAATAATAAGCTGGTTGAGACACAATATGAAATCAATATGAGCAGATACTTACATAGATGTCACCAAAATTACCAACTTCACTTGTGATACCCAGGAGAAAACTAAAGAGAATGAAAAACAAAGAGGACTATAAAATGGAGAAAGTTTTGTGCCTCACGTAGCAGAATGGTGACTTTTATTGCAGTATATTAGATGGGTCATTGTGTGAAGCACTATCATTTCAGCACACTTTACAAGCCCCACTTGCTTGTTCACTTACAGAAGGAAAATATCACTGTTTGTCTCTTTAGAAACTGCTTACGGGAAGTTTCGATTTTAGCTGAAACAATTTAGAACACAATGAAATTTTATCTGGGATCGTAAAATTGCCATTTCTGTTGAAGAGGCTTTGACTCCTGGGAATAAAGAATTAAAAGGAATAGAACATTTGTTAACTGCTTGACCTGTGATCTGTGATGAAAAATAGACCTTCCTTTCTCCTTTATGTAAGGACCTTCTACACCTGGAGTGAAGAAAGATAATGTCTTGTGACTGTTTTATCAATCTGATTCTGTTCTAAGTAGTCTTTGCTCTGACATTTAAAAGATTTCCTTTGTTTGTAATGGAAATAAAGATTATATAGAGGTTGAAAAAGATGAAAATAAAAGCTAGAAAACATGCAGAAATGATGCAAGAACTCATAAAACATGATGTAATGATCTTATAATATGATGTCATTTGAATAAAATATTGGAGTGTAGTTCATTGATCTTCATTTATTAAAAGGTACACTGTAAAAGAACCTTGCAAATCTGTAAAAGCCAATAATCAAAAAATCCAAGGTGCCCATCTCAGCCATGAGAACTAAGATGTAGAATGTGCATAGAGCATCTTACTGTTTGGCATTTTAATCTTAAATTTTTTTACTTTCAAACCCTGAACTGTTCATCTAAATATCTGGTGACTCGAAGGAGTGATGGGCGGTAAACTAACAGAGTAAGGCCGGGGTCACACTTGCGTGTGCAATGCGAGAAACTCGAACAAGTCTCTCACATCAATTCCTGGCACTGCCGCCGGCACTCGGGACTGGAGCGTGCTTCTGCATGTATTTCTAAGTGTTTTTTTTAAGCCACTTTTCTTTTTTATTGTCTTGTGGTATTTGTTGATTTTTTTGTACAAAATCATTCAAAAATGGCACATGTGGTTCATGCTTTTTGCCCAAAATGAAAACCTGTTTTTTTATTTTTAACTTTCATCTTTTTAGTGCTGTTTTAGAGACAAAAGAGATCACATATTCTGCTAAACTGTTGCAAAATTAACTCCAAAATTTCAGGTGTATTTAAAATCCTTCAAGGAAGGCCTGACGGAGTCCAGAGAAAATCTGCTACCTCACCAAAGTGATTGGATCCCTCGGGGTTTTCATCTGTCACGTCACTCAGAGATTTAGTTGGAATCCCCAAAGTAAGTGCTCAGAGTAGAGCGCTGGATAAATGTGATCCCAAACGTTATGAAAAATGTTCCCAACAAAAGCTTCAACTCAATCCACAAAAAAAACAAGTCCCCACTTAGGTCTGTCATCTGTTAACGGAAGTATAGAGGGCTTCAACATTACTGGTAGCACAAAGGCTCTGGAAAAGCAAA
>VIAB01038337.1:5322-19493 GCA_009801035.1 Oophaga pumilio
CCCATGCTTTGTGCATTTGTATAAAAACAATTTAGTTTGTGATTTGTTTCTCTTCCTTCAATATTTCTGTCTCTCTCGCTGTGACTCCTTGGCTGTACAACAAACTCTCACGTCTGCTTCCAGCGTTCTCACATGGGAATTTTTTCAGTAATCCTGCTACAGGGGCCCTGTGGTACATCAAAAATTTTTAACACCTGTCTGCCTCTGGAAGAAGAGATTGAAAGTTGTCTTTGTAGCGTGGGTCTAGAAGTGTCACCAATCAGTACTGTCATTGAAATTTTTTCTCATGCGAGGGTCATTGTTAACGCAGATCAACATTATGTCAGCCATGCATGCCAGACTACTAACAGGCAAGACTTCCGCGTCCTCAGCAATAGGACGACTGACCATGCTGTCCTCATCCTCCTCCTCCCCCATCCTCAGGCCATCCCCGCTGAACAGATGGTATGACAGCTGTGCTTGTAGTACCATCTGTAGCCCATGTAAATAGCACCTGTTCTTCCTCCTCATTGTCTACCATTCCACGTTTCAACGAAATGAGGCTGGACTGAGAGTAATCACCCTGTATGGTTCCTTGCTCCGTGTCCTCCTGTTCTGCCTGCAATGCATCATATTTAATTGTGAGCAAAGAGGTTTTAAGGATGCTGAAAAGAGCGATGGTGATGCTAATTATGGCGTCATTGCCGCTCACGATCTTGGTGCAGTCCTCAAAGTTCTGCAGGATGGTACATATGTCTGACATCCAAGTCCACTCATGAGGTCTTATGTGTGGGGTTTGAACTGTATACCGACAGCCTTGCTGATGCTGGTAGTCAACAACTGCGCTCTTCTGCTCACAAATCCTTTCCAACATAAACAGTGTAAAGTTCCAACACGTAGGGACATCACACACCAGTCGGTGAGCTGGAAGCTGAAAATGCTGATGAAGCACGGCAAGGGCGGCTGAAGCTGTAACTGACTTTCAAAAATGGGCAGACAGACGGTATACTTTCACTAGCAGATACAGCAGCTCCGGGTAGCTTTTTAGAAAACGTTGAACCACGAGGTTAAGCACATGGGCCAGGCAAGGTACATTTGTCAGCTCACCTTCTCTCAGAACTGCCACCAGGTTACGGCCATTGTCACACACGACCATGCCTGGCTGTAGGTTCAGCGGTGTCAACCAAATATCTGACTGCTCTTTCAGCGCTGTCCACAACTCTTCTGCATTGTGCGGTTTGACAACTATGCAGATTAGCTTCAGAGCAGCCTGTTGCCACTTGGCGGAAGCAGTGCTGCAGTGCTTCCAGCTTCTGACTGATGTATTCATTTCTGAGATGGAGGATGAAGAGGAGGAGGAGGAGGATGAGATGCAGGACCCGCAATCCTCAGCGTGGGGAGGAGGTGTTCCATCCCAAGGTCCGACTGGGTCCCAGCTTCCACTATTTTAACCCAGTGTGCCGTCAGTGAGATGTATCATCCCTGCCCACAGGCACTTGTCCACGTGTCCGTGGCTAGGTGGACTTTAACAGTAACAGCATTGTTGAGGGCACGGGTATTGTTGTGGGACACATGCTGATGTAATGCTGGTACGGCATAACGGGAGAAATAGAGGCGACTGAGAAACGAGTACCTTGGGATGTCCATCGCTATCAGGTTGCGGAAAGCTTCAGTCTCAATGAGCCGAAAATGCAACATTTCGATCGCAAGCAGATGAGAAATGTGCGAATTAAGTACTGTGGACTGTGTGGCATTGGCTGGGTAATTCCGCTTGCATTCCAATGACTGGGGTATAGACAACTGAAGGCTGGGACAAGGACGTGGACAGGCTTGATGATGGTGTTGGTTGACTGTGGGCAACAACATTGCAAGGCCCGAGGCATTTTCACAAGCACGCTGAACTGGGGATTGGCTTTTACGCAAAACAGTGGAAGAACCAGTGTTGTCACCTCCAGACAGTGTTCTTGGAGCCTGAGGTTCGGCCCACAAAGTCGGGTGCTTTGCTGTCATGTGCCTAATCATGCTGGTGGTGATCAGGCTGGAGGTTTTGCTACCACTGCTGATGCGGGCTTGGCAAGTGCTGCAAATGGCCTGTTTGGAGTTATCGGCAGAGTCTTCAAAAATTAAACCAGACTGGGAAGATCTAACAGTTGGAATGGCAACTTCCGTCCTGTTGGTGTTACGGAGAACTGATGCACGCCTTCTGTCTGCGGCCAACACACTGCTTCTTCCTGACTGTTGGGGTAATTTGCCTCCTTCCCCATGTGTGCTGCTGTCCTCTCTCTGTGTGTCCTCCTGCCAGGTTGTTTCAGTCACTATGTCATCCACCACCTCGTCTTCCACATCCGCACCATGCTCCTTCTCCTGACTTTCTGGCAATTGTGTCTCACCACCTCTTGTGACAGTGGCTGCGCAAAGATTGTGCATCTCTACATGGAATATCATCTTTCTCCTTCAAGTGGAGTGGGTGAGAGGCTCGAATCTCCTAATGGAAAACTGAACAGCTCTTCGGAGTGTCTGAGTGTAGGATCAGTTGTCTCAGGGCACTCGGCATGGTAGGAGGAAGAAGGATCAGGGTGAGTAATGGCCAGTCCAAGCTCATGGCTACTCAGACTTGACCATGTGGAAGACATGGTAGTGGTGTGGCTGGTGGTTAAGTGACTGATATCATTATCCGCTATCCAACCAACTACCATTTCACACTGCTCTGGCTTCAATAGCGGTGTGCTGCGGTCCCCTACAAACTGGGACAGGAAGGTTGAGCGAGAACATGTGGGTCTTTGCTGCGGCCCACTTTCAGCTTGGCCACAGCCTACGGCCTCGGCCTCTGCATGCACCATCAGCATCACGTCCACTTCCCCGTCCCTTGCCCCTTGCCTTGCCCATTTTAAAATGGACTACTGAAATATTTGAAAAGCTCAATACAAATGGATTTATTTGGAGAAAAATTATATGTGATCAGTATACCTGCAAAGCGAATACTTTTCCACCACAGATACACCAGGCCTCAGCATGAGATAACTGACTGTATTAATTTTTTAGGTTATGTTTTTGGTTACTGTTTGAACACAATAAAAAAGACTGCTGGATATAATGAGAATGAGAAACTGGCCAAGAAGGGGAAGTTAGGCCTAAAATTCTTCACATTTTGGCACACGGATGTATGAGGCATGTCACAGATAGACCCCACTGTTAAATGTGGCCTGTTTTAAAAATAATGCAACATAGTGCAATCTTTAAGTGCACTCACACCCAGGGCTAAAGAAAATAATTACCGTACACTGGCCACACTTTGAGCACTCACAGATATGAGCGGAACGGAGATAGCAGGACCACAAATTTGTGCCCTGTTTTTTTTTTAAATGAAAAGTAATGGTGTTTTTAAGTGCACTCACACCCAGGGCTAAAAAAAAATTGCCGTACACTGGCCAAACTTTTGAGCATGCACAGATATGAGCTGGCACGGAGATACCAGTACCACAAATTTGTGCTCTGATGTGACTGCTCTCAAAGACAGCCAGCTACACGCAGACACAGGAGGTAATCACTCCTGCAGTGTATTGCACTGAGCTTCAGTGAGAGAGTTCATACTAGTTCATCAGCTGATGATCTCCAGTGATCTCACTTACAGCACCACTGCTGCATGAGAAAGTTCACCGGAGTACATTATGAACTTGTGTGACCTCTCTCACAGCAGCTTAGCATTTTACACTGTGGAGAAATTAAATCCTGTGAGTGGATCGCTGGCAGCTTGGTTGATTGGTCACATCTGTGACTTTTCTAAACGTAAGATTACCGTGGGACACTCTGGATTATGTGGACTACGGCAGACAGGTGAATGTATGATGGTTTATCATTTTTATTTTTTTTTTAGGACATATAGGCATCGAGGAATGGGCATTAAGGCGAGTATATTCTGTTTTTTTATTTTTTACATTTTTTACAAGGAGAGAAGAGGATCAGGGATTTGGTGTTAGATGAGTATAATGTGTTTCTTATTTTTATATGAATATGTATTTAATTAATTTGCATTTTATTTTTTTTAAATATATGACCGCAGGCGCCGTATGACGAGAGACTACTACTCTCATTAGCGGCACCTGCTGTCACTGTTATCAGTGACAGCAGACATAACCTGATGGGAGAAGTAGTCTCTCATTAGTCTCCACATTTCAAAAAATTGTTTGTAATATCAGCAGCAGTAGCCAGAGCAGGAGCAGAAGTCACAACAAAAGTTTTTACAGATTGCAATAACGTGAGGTCAATGCATGACACTAAAAACTACACCATCTCCTAGTACGCCCAGTCTGCGACTGGAGTGCAAAAGTCATTGGAGGTACACGACTTGTTCATTTACATGAAAGTTAGGTGGTCTACACTTTCAGGGGACAGCTGGATGCGCTTATCTTTCAGGACACCACCAGCAGCGCTGAATACACATTCTGAGAGAACGCTGGCTGATGGGCATGACACAACCTCCAAGGCAATCAAGGATACTTCAGGAAAGAAAAATGCAATAGGGTCTTATCTGATAGAGATTTTAGAATGTACAATGAGATTGCACTTACCTAGTGTTTCCAAGAAAATAGCATAAAGAAACTCATCAGAGTTTAACAGCTGCCGCTGATCCACTAGTCAAACTAGTGACCGACTCAGGATACTCAATGTAGGAATTTTGTGGATATCCTCCGTGCTGCTGTGAAAAATAAATTTCCAGGCGTAATGGAGATGAAGGATGATGGTTTATTCTCAACGCATTTCAAAGTCACTAGGACATCTTCCTCAGGAAATGCTATTAACTTAATAGCATCTCCTGAGGACAAAGTCCTAGTGACTTTGAAATGAGTTGAGAATAAACCATCATCCTTCACCTCCAATATGCCTGGACATTCATTTTTCACAGCAGCGTGGAGGATATCCACAAAATTCCTACATTGAAAAACCTCCAAGGCGTGACAGGCAATCTCAAGCCACTCTTCCTTTTTTGAAGAGCAAAATGTTAAAGGGTACAAATGCACCATGAAGATATTTATATTGAGCTCCAGATACTCTTATACCATTCTCTTAAGTCCTTCAAAGTGTCACACTTGTACTCTTTTGCTGGTGTATGGGCTGGTCTAAAAAATATGTTAAATGACTCACAGTAATTGGTTATGTCACTCACACTGCTGCTGCTAATGTTTTTGCAATGACATCTTGACTCTTGATGTTCCTGGGGTCGGACGTCTAGGACTGAGATGTACACTGCGTGCCCCACTGCTGTCTTGGGGAAAAACACTCTTAAGATTGACTTCATTTCAAGTGTGTTTCGACACTTCAGCATGCACGCGTCTCTTTCCAGGGGGATGAGCATCTAGCAAATTGACTCATGTTCTGTGAATTTCAAGCTCTAAGAATATGGGCATCATGTTGAAGATAGTGAAGCAAGAAGGTGCTCATGTGTCGGCTGCTTCCATGAGGTCAAAGTCCATGGTGATTTGGTGGCAGAGTAACATTCAAGGTTGATTCCTCTGTCCCCTACCACCAACCACAGACAACGGAAAGAGGGTCATTATCCTCTTAATTTCCTGACTGTTGCCCGTCCATCAACTCTTCCTTCTCATCTTCCTCCATTTATTCCTCGGCTCCTGCACCTTCACTAACAGTTTTTCTGGTACCATGAGGTCTCCTAGTTCACAGAAATACACCCTCCCATTGCAACAGTCTGTACGATGACAGTCTGGAATTTGCAGATATTGTTATCACTTCTGCATGCTCCTCCGATTTCACTTCTTCCTCTGGGACCACCATCTCCTCATGCAGACTACTCAAAGTGTGCTCCAGCATGTACAGTGGGGAAAAAAGTATTTACTCAGCCATCAATTGTGCAAGTTCTCCCATTTAAAAAGATGAGAGAGGCCTATAATTGACATCATAGGTAAACCACAACTATGAGAGTCAAAATGAGAAAACAAATACAGAAAATCAACTTGTCTGAATTGGTAAGATTTATTTTGCAAATTATTGTGGAAAAAAAGTATTTGGTCACCTAAGAACACGCAAGATTTCTGGCTCTCACAGACCTGTATCTTCTTCTTTGAGAGGCTCCTCTGTCCTCCACTCATTACCTGTAGTAATGACAACTGTTTGAGCTTGTTATCAGTATAAAAGAAAGCTGTCCACAACCTCAAACAGTCACACTCCAAACTCCACCATGGTGAAGACCAAGGAGCTGTCTAAGTACACCAGAAACAAAATTGTAGCCCTGCACCAGAATGGGAAGACTGAATCTGCAATAGGCAAGCCGTGTGGTGTGTTGAAATCAAACCGTGGGAGCAAAAATAAGAACATGGAAGACATACATGACCACTGATAACCCCCTTCAATCTGGGGCTCCATGCAAGATCTCACCCCATGGGGTCAAAACAATCACAGGAACAGTGAGCAAAAATCCCAGGACCACACAGGGGGACCTAGTGAATGACCTGCATAGAGCTGGGACCATCGTAAGAAAGGCTACCATCAGTAACACACTATACCGCCAGGGACTCAGATCCTGCAGTGCCAGACATGATCCCCTACTTAAGCCAGTACATGTCTGGGCCCGTCTGAAATTTGCTAGAGAGCATTTGGATTATCCAGAAGAGTATTTGGAGAATGTCATATGGTCTGATGAAACCAAAGTAGAAATGTTTGATAGAAACAAAACTCGTCGTGTTTGGAGGAGACAGACTTCCGAGTTGCTTCCAAAGAACAACATACCTACTGTGAAGCATGCGGGTGGCAACATCATGCCTTAGGGCTGTTTCTATGCAAAAGTACCAGGACACCTGATCCGTGTGAATGAAAGAATGAATGGGGCCATGTATCATAAGATTTTGAGTGCAAACCTCATTCCATCAGCAAGGGCATTAAAGATGAAATGTGAATGAGTCTTTCAGCATGATAAGGATCCCAAGCACACCACCAGGGCAATGAAGGAGTGGCTTCGTAAGAAGCATATGAAGGTCATGGAGTGGCCTAGTCAGTCTCCATATGTCAATCCCATTGAAAACCTTTGGAGGGATTTGAAAGTCCGTGTTGCCCAGCGACAGGCCCAAAACATCACTGCTCAAGATGAGATCTGCATGGATGAATTGGCCAACATACCACCAACAGTGTGTGCCAACCTTGTGAAGACTGACAGAAAATGTTTGACCTCTGTCATTGCCACGAAAGGATATATACCAAATTATTGAGAGGAACTTTTGGTAATGACTAAATGCTTATTTTCCACCATAATTTGCAAAATAAATTATCATGATCCATTTTTGGATCTGTGGCAGATTTTGCTCTTCATATTAAAACTTTTTTCCTTTCAGGCCATCGGCGGTTATTGTCAGTCTATTCCCCCGGTGGCCACTGGTGTAATTACATTGCTGCTTAGTTTGTTGATGCAGTGTTGACCACTCCCACCATCCTTTAAAAGTTCACCTGATGCATCAGCTGACTATTGGTGATACACTTCCTCTTTGGAGACCAACCAAGCTGGAGTCAGGAGCTTGCTGAGTGCAGTGGTACTTCAGCTATTATCTTGATCTGGTGCTTTAGTCTGCTGTGCGGTGCATTGCAGCAGAGAAAGCTAAGTTTTGTTTTTAGTTGCCTTGTCCCTAGGTGTCTGTCTTTTTTTTCCTTTAGTTATTTTGGTGCAGTTCAATTTATTCCCTGTCTCACCTCCTGGGGAGGGGGTTGGGGGGTTTAGCTCAGGGCTAAACAGGAGATAGGGACAGGTCGGTGACTTGGGCCTCCCTACCTTCAATGGTACCCCCAAGTTAAGGAAAGACAGGGCACTCCAATAGCCTGAGGGGCAGTTGAGGGGCCCAGGTTCCTCATCCCCTGTTTTCCCACTACTCCCACTTGACATTATCACCAACCGAATCATTGTTTCTGTTGAGCCATGGCCCAAATGCAGGCCTTTGCCCAACTGCTTCAGACCCTCATCGATGATCTTAAGGTGCTGCAGAGTGAGGTGGTTCAGCAGTTCCAGCAGTTGGTGGGGTTCTTGGCCTTGGCTAATGTGCAGGCTGAACCAGAACCTAAGATCTCTCTCCCTGACAGGTTTTCTGGAGGGAGAGATAAATTTCTGGTTTTTCAGGATGCCTGTAAATTATACTTCAGGCTCTGCCCCTGTTCATCAGGGAGTGAGGAACAGCATGTGGGGATTATTGTCTCCCTTCTCAAGGGTCATCCCCAATCCTGGGCCTTCTCCCTGCCAACCGATTCACCATCTTTACGGTCGGTGGACGGGTTTTTTGCGGCTCTGGCGCTGGTGTATGGAGATTTTTATAGCATCTCCCTGGCAGAATCCTGACTCCGTAAAATTAAGCAAGGGGGCCAGCCGGCTGAGGAGTACTGCTCAGAGTTCAGGAGGTGGGCCACTGACACACAGTGGAATGACCCTGCCCTTAGGAATCATTTTGTGCAGGGTCCCCAAGGTTGTAGGATGTAGGTCTTTGGAGGCCGCCGTGTCACTTGCCATCCGGGTGGATAGATGCCTCAGAGAGAGGCATACACCAAATCTGCCCCCTGTTGTCCTTGCTAGGAAGGAGGACATACTGGTGCAGGCGGATGAACCCATGCAGGTGGGAGGAGTTGTTTCCCAAACGGGGTTGCCTATGGTTCGCCGTGGAAGGGGGGCATGTTTTTTCTGTGGGCAGACTGGGCATTTTATTGGGGTCTGCTCAGCTCGTGCCAAAATTGTACCATCTAAGAAGCCGTGTCCCCCTGGACGTGTGGAGGGAGGCGACCAGGTAGTGTATATTTCCTCCATTTTTTCCCCTCAGTGTACCCTGTCAGCTGAAGCGGTGGTTGGTGGGGTAACTGAGGGAATATCCGTGCTTTTGGACAGTGGAGCAGGAGTCAATTTGGTGGATTCTCACTTGGTTCAGACCCTTGGCCTGATGTGTAGGATGCTAGCAAAACCACTAGGTGTCCAGGCCATTGACTCTGTCCCACTCAGCCAGGGGAGAGTGACCCAGGTTGTAGTAGTCAGCTGGGATCAGTCGTGTGAGGGCTGCGGCCCTGGGGCTACTGTCTCTGCCGTATTTCTACAACCGTCCCCTTCTTCTCCAGTGGGGGGCAGGAGCAAAGGCATTAAAGATGAAATGTGAATGAGTCTTTCAGCATGATAAGTGTTAGGCATCGGGCGTTGGCGGGATCTGATCCTGGACCCAAGGAGTCTGTGGTCTCCCATCCAGAACCAGCCGAGGCAGATGCTGATCAGCTTCGCTGTCGATCCCAACACTTAGCCAATACCCAAGAGGCACAAATAGTTGCTCAGGTCTTTGTTCACAGAAGCCTTAAACCTTGGTTACGGAACAAGAAAAGGCTTTTGCAAGCCTAAATCCAGAAATGCATGCACTGAGCATGTCCGTGACATGGCGAGCCATGATTGGTGTTTAAGGTCAGATGATCCTCTGACCTGGCATCGCCTGATTGGTCACGGATGACTTCATCGGTGATGCGATTGATGAGATGGCTGGGAGCGGAGCATAGCCCTTAAATAGCTTCTCTGTCCACGGTGCGGCGCGGTCAGATCATACTAAATAGGCAGTGCTCATGAGTGGATGTACCAGAAGCTGGGCTCCACATGCTCTCTAGCTTTGCTCTCCGGGACCTTGCCAGAGTATTCTCGGATTATTAGCTCAAGTCCTTAAGGCCGGTTCAGCTTATGCCAGGCAGGTAGCCAATGTCGCAGTCTTGCTACAAATATAGGGTAGCTATACACCCTGAGCAGACTGTGGGGCGCGTAACCTGGGCATCACCTGCCAGTTGAACAGAGAAGCTTGCTCAGTACGGTCTCACACCGGCTGACAGCACGCGGGCATCGCCACCAGCTGAATATTGAAGCTGCACAGTCCGGACGTAACCCAGTTGGCAGCACGTGGGCATCGCCATCAGCTGAATAGTGAAGCTGCTCAGTCGGGTCGCACACCGGCTGACAGCACGTACGCCTGGCGTTAGTCGCACGCACTTCCTAGCGGCTGGCACGTAGCCTCTGTACCATCAACAGGGCTACAAACATGCCAGCTGTAGCACTTTGTGCAAATCTAATATCTGGCAAGTGGCTTCTGTGCCATCAACAGGGCTACATCTTCGCCAGTCGAGAGCACATCTCCCATGACGTTAACGAAGATAGTCTCAATCCTATATCTCTCCTAGTGTGATGTAACACAGGCGAGATATAAGGTTTATTTCTGTTGTCAGTTTGACCCTCATACTATAGTGGTGTTCGGCAGCAGTGAACATAAACTGCATCGTCGACCCCGTGTTCGGTTGCAATCCATTATATTAAAGTTGTTGCAACCAAGCGCATAACAGATAAGGATCCCAAGCACACCACCAGGGCAATAAAGGAGTGGCTTCGTAAAAAGCATATGAAGATCCTGGAGTGGCCTAGTCAGTCTCCAGATGTCAATCCTATTGAAAACCTTTGAAGGGATTTGAAAGTCCGTGTTGCCCACTGGCAGACCCAAAACATCACTGCTCAAGATGAGATCTGCAAGGAGGAATTGGCCAACATGCCACTAACAGTGTGTGCCAACCTTGTGAAGACTGACAGAAAATGTTTGACCTCTGTCATTGTCAAAAAAGGATATATATAAAATTATTGAGATGAACTTTTGGTAATGACCAAATGCTTATTTTCCACCATAATTTGCAAAATAAATTATCATGATCCATTTTTGGATCTGTGGCAGATTTTGCTTTAGATATTAAATGTATTTTCCTTTCAGGCCATCGGTGGTTAATGTCAGTCTTTTCCCCCGGTGGCCACTGGTGTAATTACATTGCTGCTGAGTTTGCTGATGCAGGTGGTGACCACTCCCACCATCCTTTAAAAGGTCACCTGATGCATCAGCTGACTGTTGGTGATACACTTCCTCTTTGGAGACCAACCATGCTGGAGTTAGGAGCTTGCTGAGTGCAGTGGTACTTCAGCTATTACCTTGTTCTGGTGCCTTAGTCTGCTGTGCGGTGCATTGCAGCAGAGAAAGCTAAGTTTTGTTTTTTAGTTGCCTTGTACCCTAGGTGTCTGTCTTTTTTTTCCCTTTAGTTATTTTGGTGCAGTTCACTTTATTCCCTGTCTCACCTCCTGGGGAGGGGGTTGGGGGGTTTAGCTCAGGGCTAAACAGGAGATAGGGACAGGTCGGTGACTTGGCTACCCAACCTTCAAGGGTACCCCCAAGTTAAGGAAAGACAGGGCACCGCCATAGCGTGAGGGGCAGTTCAGGGGCCCAGGTTCCTCATCCCCTGTTTTCCCACTACTGCCACTTGACATTATCACCAGCCGACACATTGTTTCTGTTGAGCCATGGCCCAAATGCAGGCCTTTGCCCAACTGCTTCAGACCCTCACCGATGAGCTTAAGGTGCTGCAGAGTGAGGTGGATCAGCAGTTCCAGCAGTTGGTGGGGTTCTGGGCCTCGGCTAATGTGAAGGCTCAATCAGAACCTAAGACCTCTCTCCCTGACAGGTTTTCTGGAGGGAGAGATAAATTTCTGGTTTTTCAGGAGGCCTGTAAATTATACTTCAGGCTCTACCCCTGTTCATCAGGGAATGAGGAACAGCGTGTGGGGATTATTGTCTCCCTTCTCAAGGGTGATCCCCAATCCTGGGCCTTCTCTCTGCCAACCGATTCACCATCTTTACGGTCGGTGGACGGGCTTTTTGCAGCTCTGGCGCTGGTGTATGGAGATCCTGATGGCATCTCCCTGGCAGAATCCTGACTCCGTAAAATTAAGCAAGGGGGCCATCCGCCTGAGGAGTACTGCTCAGAGTTCAGGAGGTGGGCCACTGACACACAGTGGAATGACCCTGCCCTTAGGAATCATTTTGCTCAGGGTCCCCAAGGTTGTAGGATACTCCTGTGCAGTACGCTGCCCCCAGGTCGTTGGAGGCCGCCATGTCCCTTGCCATCCGGGGGGATAGACGCCTCAGGGAGAGTCATACACCAAATCTGCCCCTTGTTGTCCTTGCTAGGGAGGAGGACATACTGGTGCAGGCGGATGAACCCATGCAGGTGGGAGAAGTTGGTTCCCAAACGGGGTTGCCTATGGTTCGCCGTGGAGTGGGGGCATGTTTTTTCTGTGGGCAGACTGGGCATTTTATTGGGGTCTGCTCAGCACGCCCCAAAATTGTACCATCAAAAAAAGCCGTGTCCCACTGGACGTGTGGAGGTAGGCGACCAGGTAGTGTATATTTCCTCCATTTTTTCCCCTCAGTGTACCCAGTCTGCTGAAGTGGTGGTTGGTGGGGTAACTGAGGGAATACCGGTGCTTTTGGACAGTGGAGCAGGAGTCAATTTGGTGGATTTTCACTTGGTCCAGACCCTTGGCCTGAGGTGTAGGACGCTAGCAAAACCACTAGGGGTCCAGGCCATTGACTCTGTCCCACTCAGCCAGGGGAGAGTGACCCAGGTCATAGATGATGATGATATACACCCACATATAGTGACTCATCATGAAGAGTCCCTGTCTTGCTACGTTTTAGGGGGAATGCCAACACCCATAGTCTTAGGCCTCCCTCTGGTTGAAAAAACACAACCCAGTCATAGATTGGCAGTCCAGGGAAGTAGTCAGCTTGGATCAGTAGTGTGAGGGCTGCTGCCCTGGGGCTACTATCTCTGCCGTCTTTCTACAACCATCCCCTTTTTCTCCAGTGGGGGGCAGCAGAAATACTGCCAGGGAGTAGGCTCAAGTCTCAACCCTCACCAGTAGCTAATCCTGAGAGTTGGAGTCATCTTACGAGAAGTGGTCAGTTGAGGGTGGTAGTTCCTTCTGAGCATTGTGGGGGTGTGAGTGTGGTGACAGAGGGGAAGCCTCTGTTGTTGGTTCCTCAAAGAGTTCACCATCTTGTGGCAAACTTGTGTGTGGCAATAAACGTTCAGGTCCAGACCTGTGTGTGAATGAGTATGTATGCATGTCCGCCAAAAACATCCGGTGGAAGTGTGCTGCTGGGGCCTGGCATTCTCGTGTGATTGGGCCATATCGAGTGTAGGCCATTCTTGGCCTGGGGACTTACCAGCTGGAGTTACCACCAGTAATGCCCGTACACAACTCATTCCCCAGGTCGGCGCTCTGGAGATTTGTGGCACCTCCGGAGCATACATTATTGTCACTTCCATCAGTTCGTGTTTGCCATAAACCTGAGAGTCAGGTGACTGCCGGGGTGAACTCTGGAGGATTGAGGCGTCCTCGCCGTAGGTTGTTTCTGGTGAGGTGCGGTGTTGAGGGACCAGAGGCCCCTCATTGCAAGGGGGGTATTGTCCCAATCCATTTTTGGATCTGTGGCAGAGTTTGCTTTTCATATTAAAACTTTTTCACATTCAGGTCATCAAGTTTTAATGTCACTCTTTTCCCCCGGTGGCCACTGGTGTAATTACATTGCTGCTGAGTTTACTGATGCAGGTGGTGACCACTCCCACCATCCTTTAGAAGGTCACCTGAGGCATCAGCTGACTGTTGGTGATGCACTTCCTCTTTGGAGACCAATCAAGCTGGAGTTAGGAGCTTGCTGAGTGCAGTGGTACTTCAGCTATTACCTTGATTTGGTGCCTTACTCTGCTTTGCGGTGCATTGCAGCAGAGAAAGCTAAGTTTTGTTTTTTAGTTGCCTTGTCCCCTAGGTGTCTGTCTTTTCTTTCCTTTAGTTATTTTGGTGCAGTTCACTTTATTCCCTGTCTCACCTCCTGGGGAGGGGGTTGGGGAGTTTAGCTCAGTACTAAACAGGAGATAGGGACAGGTCGGTGACTTGGGCCTCCCTACCTTCAAGGGTACCCCCAAGTTAAGGAAAAACAGGCTACCCCCTTAGCCTGAGGGGCAGTTTAGGGGCCCAGGCTCCTCGTCACCTGTTTTCACACTACTGCCCCATGACATAAATCTTGCCAAATCAGACAAGGTGATTTTCTGGATTTGTTTTCTCATTTTGACTCTCATAGTTGTGGTCTACCTATGATGTCAATTTCAGGCCTCTCTCATCTATTTAAGTGGGAGAAATTGCCCAATTGGTAGGTGGCTAAATACTTTTTTCTCCACTGTAGATGACCGTAATAGTGATGCTGATTATGTCATCATCAAAACTGTGCAGAAGGGTGAAGAGGTCCTAAATATGTTCTCACTCCATAAGCGTGATTTGAACTACAGTACAGACCAAAAGTTTGGACACACCTTCTCAT